>JAPMOB010224294.1:0-15929 GCA_029875015.1 Lepomis gibbosus
ATGATAAAAAAGTGACTGAACCTTTAAACTCTGTACACAGTTGGATGTATGAGCTACATGTGGTCAGAATTTTGTGGTTTGGTCAAGTTTTAAACACTACTCGAGGCATTCCTGTTAATATAATAAAAATTAAATGGTATTTCCCCAAGGCATATCATACATTCATAATACTATGTGAGCGCAACTGTGTGTTTTGGGGTTGTGGCTGCGATTGTATTTGAAAATACCTGTCATGAGATATAAATTATCTGCATGAAAGCAGAATAATGTATGTATATGTATGTGTGTGTGTTCGCATGGCTCCTGTCCTCATGACTGAAGCACATTTCCGTAGGAAACAATTGCACCTCATTGGCTCAACCAATGACGGAAGCCACAGCCCCTGGGCCCGCCCCATCGCTGAGACCAAAGTTTGGTTGGTTGGGAAAGTGTGTGCGCATGTGTGTGTGTGTGTGTGTGTGTTTGTGTGTTTGGGGACAGTGGAATAAAGGGCCACAGTCCATTCCACTTGCAGTGTCCTCATGGATGGAAGGGAGGGGATGCGGTTTCCGTGGTGATGAGAGTGAAGTGTCGATAAGCCAAGGAGGGGAGGAGCCTAAACCTCCGCTTCTTTCAAGCCGATTCGTTCCTCCTCCTGTCAGTCACTACTGGACTTCTTCAGGGAGAAGGCGAGGATGTTGAAGTGGCCACTGAGCTGTTGTACCTAGAAATAGAAAAAACATTTTGTACCTCAAATCAAATTCATGTGCGGATTCAGTTAAAAAAAATGTTTAATTTCCAACATTTAGCAGCACAGGACCAAGGTACCACAACAATATGTAGTCTTTTTTTCTTGAAGCCCAGTGCCCAGCCCATGAGAAAACAGCTCAAAATATGTTAAGGACTGCCCCCCTAGTTTGACGTTTTGTAAAATACACCGTTAAATACACTGAACAAAATTATAAACGCAACACTTTTGTTTTTGTCCCCATTTGTTATGAGCTGAACTCAAAGATCAAAGACTTTCTCTATGTACACAAAAAGCCTATTTCTCTCAAATATTGTTCACAAATCTGTCAAAATCTGTGTTAGTGAACACTTCTCCTTTGCCGAGATAATCCATCCACCTCATAGGTGTGTCAAGATGCTGATCAGACAGCACGGGTATTGCACAGGTGTGCCTTAGGCTGGCCGCAATAAAAGGCCACTCGAAAATGTGCAGTTCCATCACACAGCACAATGCCCCAGATGTCGCAAGTTTTGAGGGAGCGTGCAATTGGCATGCTGACTGCAGGAATGTCCACAAGAGCAGTTGCCTGTAAAGTGAATGTTCATTTCTCTACCATAAGCCGTCTCCAAAGGCATTTCAGAGAATTTGGCAGTACATCCAACCGGCTTCACAACCGCAGACCACATGTAACCACACCAGCCTAGAACCTCCACATCCAGCATCTTCACCTCCAAGATCGTCTGACACCAGCCACTCAGACAGCCGCTGCAACAATTGGTTTGCATAACCAAAGAATTTCTGCACAAACTGTCAGGAACTGTCTCAGGGAAGCTCATCTGCATGCTGCATGTCGTCCTCATCTGGGTCTTGACTTGACTGCAACTTCGCACAGCCAATGAAGAGGAGTGGACAAACATTCCACAGGCCGATCAACAACCTGATCAACTCTATGCGAAGGAGATGTGTTGCAGTGCGTGAGGTAAATGGTGGTCACATCAGATACTGTTTGGTTTCCGGAGCCCCCATTACAGTAAAACTTCACATTTTCGAGAGGCCTTTTATTGTGACCAGCCTAAGGCACACCTGTGCAATCCCCATGCTCTCTGATCCACACCTGTGAGGTGGATGGATTATCTCGGCAAAGGAGAAGTGCTCACTAACACAGATTTAGACAAATTTGTGAGTAATAGGCCTTTTGTGTACATACAGAAAGTCTTAGATCTTTGATCAGCTCATGTTAAATGAAGGCAAAAACAAAAGTGTTAGCATTTATAATTTTGTTCAGTATATAAGGCTACAACCAGCAGCCAGCTTAGCTAAGCTTAGGACAAAGACTGGAAACAGGGAAACTGCTTGTCTGGCTCAGACTGTACAGTATCTCACAAAAGTAAGTACACCTCTCACATTTTTGTAAATATTCAATTAAATCTTTTCATGAGACAACACTGAAGAAATGACACTTTGCTACAATGTAAAGGAGCAAATGTTGAACTTAAGCTGAACTCTTTTTTTAATAATCGCAAATCAAATCATAATCGCAATATTTTTTTCGTAGCTAAGATAACCAGCTGCCGCTACATATTAATGTGCATTTTAAGTTCAACAGAGGTACTGCGTATGTATGTGTGTGTGTGCTCTTACCACTGATACACCATAGTGTATGTGTGCTAATATGACAGCAGCAGTCCACAGATACAGCAGTAGGGTTTCGTTGAACACCCCGGTCACCGCTAACACCACCACTGGTGTCATGGGCAGCAACAGCCAGCTCAGCGCCTGACAACGTGTGTTACTCATCTGACACACAATCAGCTTACACTGCAAGATAAATACAGACATTCACCCATGAATAAACCTACATTATCACCTGAATACACACACACACAGACAACCACACACACATACACACACACATACATACATATATATATACACACTGTGGTTGATGAAAGCACGTGCGCCTTTTAAAAAAAGAAAACAAAGAAATGTGTGATCAGCAGACGCTCACCGTGACGTTAGCGAAGGCTGTCCCCACCATGAGGTAGAAAATCCTGGGCTGCAGCTCGAGGATGTTGGATGGAGAAAAGACCACCCAAGTGGTGGACAAGACAAAGAGGAGGACGGGAGAAAGAAAGGGCAGGAAGGCTTCGTACAGGCTGCTGTGCTTCAGAGTGTTACTGCGATGAGCTCTGCAAAACCACAGAGGGTGAAGAGTTCAGAGGAATGTGTGAAATAACAATACAACAATATAATAAAAGACTAATGAACAGTTGACTTACTTCAGGACGTTGTAGAGGCTCATGGGTAAGGTCACAGTGAAGGAACAGGCTGGGAAATAAAAGACGCATTATTGTAGCTGCTTCAGCTAGTGAATGAATGTATTCAGAGTGACCAATCACAGCTCACCAATGATCATAAAGGTGAAAAGGTCTCTATAGAGGAAGTGCCACAGGATTGGCTGGTACCATGTTTCCACACCGACCACGGCAGTGACCAAGAATATGAGAGAGATGGTCTGGAAGGAGATGAGACCCAAGGCATCAAGTCATTAGAAGGCCGGTATGTCATGGTGGCGACCA
Source organism: Lepomis gibbosus (assembly GCA_029875015.1). Classification (NCBI taxonomy): domain Eukaryota; kingdom Metazoa; phylum Chordata; class Actinopteri; order Centrarchiformes; family Centrarchidae; genus Lepomis; species Lepomis gibbosus. The sequence continues at coordinate 3,289 of JAPMOB010224294.1, forward strand.
TTAGCTAACCCTCTCTCCCCTGACAGTGATTGTCCAATTATAGCTTAGTGAGCGTAACTAAGCACAGAAAGCCTGTAAGGACTGTAGTAGGAGCGATAAAGAGTCTAGATAAAGACAATAAAAATATGAGCACAAAAGTGAAAGAAATTGTCTGCTCTTAGTGGTTAGTCCTCATCCTAAGAGCCTTTTCTCCTTTCTGTAACCTTAAAAGTGAAAACATACTGTTTGAAATGACAAACAATAAAATGTAAATCCAGTGCCTGTCTTGCTTGTCCAAGTATGTAAGCTGAGCAGCTAAACAGCAGTATTACTACTAACTAAATAACTTATTAAGTGTGAAAACTGTATTTAGAAAAAAAAATGACATTTTTGTGTATTACACATACAATACTAGAGCCAACTAACTCTACACCGCGATACAAGAAGTTGTTTCTTTCGTTTCATGTCTTCTTCATGGATGTTCAAGTGGTGAGGGACGCTAACTGACATGTAGCTTTAGCCATATTTAGCTGTATGTAAGCCATCAAGTGCATATTATGGTACCTTTTACAGAGTTCAGCCAGAAACATTAAAAAGTGTTTTCAACCAACTCATGAAGCTTACAATAGCCAGCAAGCTAAAGCTGATCAAATCTGCAGTCATTTCGGCTGACAAAATCAACGGTTGGTTGGATTATGACACTGTTGTCACAGTAAACTGCATATCTTTTTATATACAGTCTATGATATCTGCCAAGCAAGACAGGAAAGCTTGACTGGTATAGGAACAGTAAATAAGGAGGCAGGGCTTAGCAAAAGGTAAATTAGCTAGGTGTGCATTTCATCTTATCTCACATTGAGGTCCATGTTTGTGCGATTATATGCGCTCTTACCACTTGGCTGATGTCGTATCCCCAGGGCAGAAACAAGATGCCAGTGTTATATTTCTCCCAGTGAGACAGAATGAATGAGAACAGCACCACCCACAGGATGTAATACAGTGTGGTTACACCCACGCCGGTTTCCCCACGCCCAAATATGGAGTAGACTGTGGCGACAAAGAAGATGCAGGCCCAACTGTCCAGGCCATGGTCAAACAGCTCCCCTAGTGGCGTGGAGGAGTTGGTGCGACGAGCCTGTTTACCATCAACACCATCTACAGGTAACCAAAAAAAAGAAAGAAAGAAAGAAAATAAAGATGGATCATTACATACAATCCATGTTTATGTGGACATTTCTATAGGAATCACAAAGTGATTTTTTTTACGTCTCCCATTTCCACTTTAACTGTACAAACAGCCACATTATTGCTTCCCACCACTGAATTCACTGTCACAGCAACTGATCTAGACTACACTCATTACATCCATGCAGTGAAGTTGACGAATTCTCGTTCTCATAAGAAACACTATATGAAAAGTTGTTTTATTTCAATGGTTTACAAAATCTTTAGCAAGATCTGAAACTGGCTTTAGTGGGGTTCACAGAGCACACTGGATTGGGGTGAGGATTAAGTATCTTCTAATTAAAATCTCCTTTATATGCACCAAATGGTAAAAATTCAACCTTTAAATCACATAGTCCTTTCATTCTGAGTTTTTTGGCCAAAGCGGAACAAGCTGAAAAGGCAATATTGACACATGACCTTATACAGTTGTTATGATGAACATGTGAGGAAAAAATTGACTATTATGATTTTTTAATCATCCAGCAGAAGTGAAATGAAAATTTAAGCTGCTAGACTGTTGGTGGCAAGTCAATAAATCACAATCAACTGTCAGTTAGCCGCAGAAGTCTCGTCAATGTCCGCCTGAGATTGTACATCAACATTAAATGTAGGCCTATTGCTTGGAAATAGCAGCCAGCTGCAGTAGTGTGTTTACAGCGAACAGCTGATGGGGTTAAGCTAAATACTGGGTCCGGAGTTGTTGTTTTAAGTTTTCATCAGTCAGGAAGTTTTTACACAGAGCTGAAATTGGTCTCCTCCTCTCCAAAACAAGTGGAACAGCTGATTACAGCAGACAATAAAGCTCAAAATGATTTAATAACCTTCCAAACTGTCACAATTTTATTTTTGTGTTTCTTTCTCTGTGCTGAAGTCATTTTAAGAACTTGATGGCTTTCAAATAAACAATCTTTATTTGTCTCTACATTACACTCCCACACAGAAAAGCTGCTTTAATGGTCATGCAAAGCCTATAGTTTTTCATTATATTCCAGTGAAATCTGATGTTAATTTATAAAGGTTGCTCATGGATAATGGTTACAAATGATGCCTATACATCGCTTTGTAAGGCAAGGGCCTACAGCCTACCTCAGCTGGGAAATTTGCCTAATCTTCACAGGTCTTTAGGCCACGGTGGAAAGGCACCCTACCGTGGGCTGAAGGAACCTTCCTTGAAAAGAGATCCAGTGACTTAAATGTCCCCGGTACTTTGGGTCGAAATGCAGCTTTATTTGGAGTTGTGTTACTGACCACCTGATGAAATTAAGTGCAATATTCTCTCTTCTTTAGCTCTGTTTTGCTCTCCACCAACATTCATCATATCCCCTATCAGTAAATAAAAATACTGATCAGTTCAGGTTAAAAAAAATTAAAACTGCAGGGCTCAGTGTATGTGAACTGTAAACTACTCAGCTGACCAGTCTACCAGGCAGGCATAATAAATTAGGTGTTTCAGGATGCTATGAATGCTGTTATCATATCCCACATGAACATCTTGAATTATCTTTTCTTGAGGGCACTTAATTAAACAGCAGTTGTTCAGAGAAAGCAGAATCTATCAATAATTTCCCCACCCACATGTTATGGCCTGCTTCTCCTACCTTGTTTCCTGTGTGACACACAAGTTGGTGTTTTTTTGAATGCCTGCCTGGCAACTACACTGTTATCAGGCAATTTCAGTGTATTTTTTCCACATGAAAAGTGTCATTCAAATTATTTAAAATTCATTTCTGTTTCTTCACTACAAAATCTCCTAGCAAGCCAGTATATTCAAATTATAATCCTGCTGATGGATAATGTGGCAATCCTGTTGATATTGGTATCAGCTGTTATTTGTTTTATATCTCTCACAAACACTGCAATCACATTTCAACACACAACACAAAGTACCTTGTTTATCTACGGACAACATGATGAAACAAAATTAAACACATCCAAACCTCCAAGTTATCAGGCGCAGTATATTGTAGTAGAAGGCATTTCATTTTCACTAGTACATGCCGCCCTATACTGTTCAAGAGTCTCAGAGTTGCTGTGAGGAATACATTCCACTGGGAAGACTCTCCCCCGAGCCTCTCAAAAAGTCAGCGAAAAACAACACACAGGGGTTAGGACTCACCGAGTGTATAGGCCAAGAAGTTGAAGATCCCTGCAGCAACCCAGACCCAGCTAGGCACGTGTTGATGTGCTGCAGCTGAGAAACAAATAATGTAAATATGCAACACACAACGCAAAAAAAGAGAAAAATGGACAACCATTGATCAGCCAAATGAATTTTCATTTTACTTAAATTACCACAGGGGTTGGTTAAAACATATCTAATCTAAAATGGAAGGGAACACACCAGCAACTCTATGGAATAACAACTACTAAAGAGCACATTTTTAAGTCAACCATTCAAATGTGAACATAATTTGGTTTTGCAAATATGATGGTGAGGACATTTTGACCTGTCTTTGTAGTGACTATAGAAGTTTAGAGTAAGAGTCATGCCTGCCTGTTTATGCCCTTTGTGTGTGTATGTGTAGTTATGTGTGCTCAACGGAAGTAGTTACAGTATCTCACTTAGGGGTGTACTCACTGTTGTTTCCAGCGGTTTAGATTAATGATTAATGGCTGTGTGATGTGCTATTTTGAGGGGACAGCAAATTTGCACTGTTATACAAGCTGTACACTCACTACTTTACATTGTAGAAAAGTGTCATTTCTTCAGTGTTCTCACATGAAAAGATAAAATCAAATATTTACAACAATTTGAGGGGTGTACTCACTTATGTGAGATATGGTATATGACATAAGAGACACGATGGGGCACAGTACCTTTACAGAATTGCGCGTCAGTCTTTGTTTATGTCCTAGAGATACATTTATATATGTTCACAGTAGTAGCTCTGTGTATGTGTGTGTGTGTGAGAAATGGGTTAGTAATTACCCTGAGCCACCATGGCCAGTCACGTTTCAGTGAGTGATGGACTTTGTCTTTCATAAACAAACACAAACACGACTAGCAACTAGGTGAAAAATAAGTGCACAGAGGACCTACCAGAGGCAGTGAAGTCAAAGTCGAAGAAGGCCAACATAAGGAAATTCAACACAAGGAACATAAAGCCTGTAAATGTAATGAGGTTTGGGGCTAACCATGTTGGTAGAAACTGTTGATAAAGAGATGGACAGAGACAAAAAGATAGTGACAGTTAATCAACATCTCAGTTTTCTTTTCAGGAAACCTATGACAATGATTAAATAACTAGACAGTAATTACTGTTGTCACACTTTATGGACAGTTTTTAGGGACAGGGATGTGAATTTTGTACAAATGAATAACAGGTTGCACTTAGGCAGGGATTCATGTTTAAAAATAAAAGGCTTGATACAGATAAGAAGATAAATGTGTCAGTGCCGCAACATATTGTTTAGTGATGTTATGTTCGTGGACGAGCCTGTTCTTTTCTATGGCTCTTTGGTGAGAGCTGTTTTTTTAATGTTGTACCCAAATTTCCCTGTCTGCCCTAAATCTGCTCCCCTTTACGTAAAAAGTACCAGTAACGTTACTCTAGTCGCAAACTGTCTGCAACTCACAGAGCAATGGTGGGCCCACTTGATTACAATCCCAGCGTATGCTGGTGTTGCATCAGCTGGGCGGAATTAAAGTGTCTAAGGCCATATCGTCCAAGGACTGGACGATATGGCAAAAAATTGTATCATGATAAAAAGTTTAATATCTTTTATATATTGATATTATTAATATTGATAATAATCACGATGAGTATTAAATCGTTTTTGCTTTCGTGTTTAAGGGCTGATTTTGGCGGCTGAGTGAAAGTTGAAGAAACCTGATGGTTAATTGTGGATGCGTTATGGTCAGAAGATGACACTTGATGCCAAACAGTAGATCACTTAAGGAATCTGACACAGAACATTCACAACTATTATGATAAAATCTTTTTCAACAAATTTGATTAGTAAATATTATTTCAGTCCCTTTCCTTAACAAAATAAATATTTTAATAGAAAATGTGAAATGTGCTTATTTGTAAGTGATTCAAATGAATTAAACCAAATATAAAGTGATGATATATTGAACATTAATTAAACTGTTATTAAGGAAAATTAGATTGCGATAATTATCATCATTGTTTTATTGCCCAGCCCTACTCTAATATGTATTGTATGTATTAGTATCTTAGAAATGAAAATTCTGTGCATTTTAACATTGCATTCAAAACAACATAGTATCTCCAAAGACCAGAACATAACCATCAGAGACTGATGTGTTCTGACAGAGGGAAGGAAGGAGGTGGTGGTGGTGGGTGAGGCTGTCTTGTTACTGTATCACAGCAGAAGGCTGGAAACCTCATCGATGATGTACGTACTAATGCACACACACACACACACACAACATGCAAATAGAGGGGAACAGGTCTTTCTCACCTTCACCACAAAGTTCCAAAAAGGGTGCATGATGTAGACAGAGAGGGGATTCGAGTCCACTGCGCTGTACTGCAAGGAAACACAATTTAATCAGTCAGGTCAGGATGTGATTATCGAAAGCAAACTGTTCATCTAATTTGGTTGCATTTCGTGTCACATTTGATTCATTTCCTCTCATTGCAAATGAACCATGACTTGTAAAAAAAAAAAATGGCCATATGGCCTGGCCTGACAAATAACATGTTTACTGGGTAATGGTGGAAGCCTGTCATCGTGCAGATCAAAACAAACCTGATTCCAATCTCTTGTTACTTTATCCAGACACGATGACCACGTGTGCGTGCTACAGCATAATATACCTTCTCCGTTGTTTGTACAATTCAGGAGGGCTGTTTTCTTGTGATTGGTTTAGATTTAAGATCTCATTCTTACTCATAGTTAACTTAGAAGAGGACGGGGATTTGTATTTTCAGGTCATTATAATTAATTTATTATTTTTAACTGTGCTGCTCTCACAACAGCAGTAGACTCTCTTGAGTTCAAATGTATCACTACAAACATTACTGTAGACATACTGAAGCTGCAAATACTTCAACAGTCAACCAAGGACACAGATTAGCGCCCTCTTTCTCATGTGTACAGAAGCTTGCCCTGGGTCTGCACAATTAATCATTGAATCCATTATCAACATTGCAAAATAATAAATCACAGATTACAGGCATCACGATGTTCCGTAATGTGAACAGAGTGTGTTCATCAAATCAACAAGAACAACCAATGGGATTACTCATCGCAATACATATGCAAAAACAGACACTGTAGCCATAGTTCACGCTCTCATTTTAAACAGACATAACATTCATGCATTCACACAGAAACAAGCTACGTCCACACTGCAAGCGAGGTGGCAGTCTCTGTTAAGTGTGACCCAGGATGCGAGAGGCAGCAAGGTGGATGACCGTGTGAAAAACAGAGCGAGACGATCAGTGGAATAATCTTTCACTCTCGTGTGCTCTCCACTTGCATGCTTCCGTCTGCGCCCCTTTCAGGGCTGCAAACACCGTGTCAAATAGGGCCACAGCGTTTTCATTCACTCACATTTGTCATCCATCCGCTCTCCCCCAGCTACTGATTTTTAAGGCTGAGCAGCTAACGCAAGAAGTGAGCTACTTAAAAAGCACTTATTGGAAAATGGTCTCTCAGCTCGGAGGAGCAGTTCCACGCATTAATCAAAGGAGGAGGTATTAGAGAGGGCCTAAATGATCTAGGCTTGTGTCATGTAAGAACAAACAGTATGACCAGGGAAATACAAAATTAAAGAAATCTAATTGTCTATGAATTGTTCCATAATATACAACTTTGAATGAAGGGGGTTTTAAGTGCTTGAAATTGTAGCTCTTATTTACAACTAAACTAAGAGTACACCGTCTTAACACGTGGCACAAAGCTTTATATCAGAATGGCTTTTCTGTAAACTAGGGACACATTGTGGGCTATACTGATCTTAAACTAGTACAGCGCCCAAGTAAAATGATATCCCCTTTATCAAAACTGGTTTGTTTGAATTACTGTAAGATCCTTGAATCACTGCGAATCCTATTTTCTACAGTCCTCCATAGCCTGTGTCAAGACAACAGACTCCTTGTAGCTTTATTGCCCCACTGATGTTCATCTTTATAGGAATTAACTTAACACTAAAAGGTTTGTGTGACATACATAAGAGACGTCACTGCTCTAAACATTTCAATGGTCACTGGAATTCCAATGTAGTGTACAGTGTACCTGTTGAACTTCAGTGGTTTCCCCCTTACTTATCCATTACGGCAGCTAAGTTACTTTTTCTTTCTCTTCTGTGTCTGCTATGTTAGCAAGGGGCCTTGTACGCTCTAAGAGGAGACATGTGGGCAAGAGATGTGTGAAAACACACACAAAGTAAAGCCTTGTTTGATAGCCAAGCCCAGCAGAAGAGAAAGAGTCTCTAGCTAAGTATTAACGTATGCGCCAATGTCAAGCACAAGGTGATTAACATTGAGACCTCCGGCCATCACTTTCAAAATAAAAAACCTACTCACCCATATTATGCCGAACATTCACACATCTTTAAATTATTTAAATATTACACGTTTTGTTGTATTAAACAGACTTATAATAGCGTGTAAAATGGTTATATTCTAGGGGCAGAAAGTCAACTTTGTCGTTGGAAGTGTGTAACGTTAAGCACCACTGCTGAAGTGTCATTGACCAAGACATTGAATAAATCCTTTAAATGTGCTTTTTAAAGTAGTCTGCTGACCCAAACTTGAACGCTATCCAAACAGTAGTTAGTGAGAACAACTCCATAAACAACAACATTATGGCTATAGCAGCATCATTTTACCACGACACCATTAAAATGAACCCGAAGGGAATCATATTGTAGTTATAAGTAACTAACCACATGCAAGATGATCTATATATTGGACCACGCTTTTATTTTCTAGGGGAAATCTGACCAGCATCTGGTATTGTATTAGCTAGCCAACTCTGCCTACTGGTTTTTGCCAGGGAAGCACCCATGGATGTATAATAACGTCACATCCATGGAAGCACCCTGCAGATCGTGACAGCTAACCTAGCTGTTAAACACGCACATACGCGCGCGCGCGCACGCACACACTCACACATTGGCTCAATGGCTATATGCTAACAGGGTATTACAATCTATTAATCATACCTTGTATTTGTCGAAGCCCGCAAGCTGCTCCTGAGTGACATATTCGTAAAGAGCCATGTCGGTACAGTCTGGCTCCACAAGAGATAAACTGATATCTCTTTCTTTGGAAATGCAAATCCCCAACGTTAGCTGCCGAGTCGAAGTACCATCTAGCTCGGCCGCTGTCGTTCGTTCACGCCGGGTGAGGTGATGTCGAAACATTTGGGCCACTCCTACGGAGCGCAAACATCCAGCTGCCAGGAGCTCACTACCGCCGCCTCTGGTCTGGGTGATGGCAATATAGAATGGGAAAAAACACCATGAAAATGTCTCGAGTGGTCCAAAATTACATGATTTTAATTAGTTTTGCTACCCCTTCAGAAAAAGAATGCGGATAATGGTTATTGGAGTGTCGCATCTAGGCTTTATTTTGTTTACTGATCACTGAGGTCTGCTCTATTAAAACTATTTCTACGGCGCTGTCAAACGTGACGTGGCTTTCCCCTCCAGCCGGAAGAGAGACTTGCTTGTTTGCTGCTGAGTGGCTGAAGTACTGTCGCTGAAACCGAGAATAAAACCCCAATTTAAGGGATAATGTAAGTAATAACATTAGTTAAATTACTTTGCAATATGTTAATTTTGTCATCTTCTTGAAGATTCATATGTAGTGTTCACTATATTGGTTGTTTCAGCCAGTGGTGGTCCTTAGGAACCTAAGTTAGCTAACTAGCTAGCCAGGTTAACGATACACAGATTTACGGTGCAGTCTTGATATTTAGCATGATTTGGCAGACTGATTTAAACCCATGTAAGCAGTTATACAGTTATGCTTGGTACAATTACCATGATTTTCAGATTCATTTACAAACTATTCTTATGCAGAACCCAGCTAATATACTAGCTAAATTAGATACGCATGTGTATAACTTATCGTTAAATGTGACTGGAGGGCCATAACGTTAGACTGTTATATCTAAAATGTTATATCTAAAAGGTGTGTTACTTTGGGAGATGGACAGAGATGATTCCAAGTAAACATATTACCTTTTATAGTAAATGGACTAAAGCATGCAGCTGCCTTTGACTAACGGCCTAACATGCTTTTATTTAGAGTGGACAGCTTACTTACACTTTTATTAATGTCTCTTCATCATTTGCAGAATGGTGACAGACGTGCAGCTGGCCATATTTGCCAACATGCTTGGCGTGTCATTGTTCCTGCTGGTTGTGTTATATCACTACGTTGCTGTCAATAACCCCAAGAAGCAGGAGTAGGGTCCGCCAATATGATTGAAGAGGTGAGTGCAGTTTAGGTTAGCCTAAGTTGGCTCAGCACTTTTTGTGGTTGCCACTGTCTGTGTTCCACTTTTGACTTCGAACAAGCCATGTTTTTAATTCTATACTACATTATTGAATTTGTACAATAATTTCACCTATGGTTATTTAATTTATGATATACTAATGAGTGAAAGCAAATGGGGTCTTCCCTATGTCTAAACGGACATAATTAAAGCTCATCATGGTAACATGGAGATGTTGTTGAGATGTTCCAATTCAGTACTTGGCTGATGAGTTGACACTTAATCCTAGCATCAGTAAAAACGCAGGGGAACCATAGTACTTAAATGTTTGTTAGTGACTTCTCTCAGCCTCATTTGAAAGTCGAAGCACATACAGCTACAAAGATGACTTTTCCTTCAAAGGTTTTAACTCCTCTAAACCAGCTTAAAGTCTTCTTCTCCCCACAGGTGAGATGGGACTCGATGTCACCACCATGGAAACAGCATTCCCATCTTTGAGTTTCTTTGTACTATTGCACAGTAGTGTTTTTTTCTAATAAAAATGTGTGAAATCCCATTTGCATAAATGTTTCAATAAATTCCTTCACTTATTCTCCCAACACACCAGGTACATCCTCATTGAGTTATTATATAGCAAAATGTAAAACAAGTGTTTTTCAAGTTATTTTATTTATACTTCCAAGTTTGTTTCAAATTCCAACACAGTATTATAGCAGTTGCCATTTGTCACTGGGTTTGAGATATGCTTATTACATTTACACAAATATGAATATATGATAATAAAGGACATGTTCCCATTTTGGTGTGCTGTGGAGCAAAATGCTCTACAGGAATGTGACGAAAGTTTCTAAAATACATAGTGTTTTAAAAAAAAAAAAATCTATCTATTGGACTCTCTTTGAATCACTGTGGATATAACTAGACTCTTGACATTTAAACAAATCAATGTAAAATAATTTCTCAGATGGACTTTTTGGCAACACTTTTAGCCATCAAGTTCATGTTTAATTCTGCGTTAACTGATTTGTTCATAAGCCACTTGTTTTTATGGGATTTGTCCTCTATCACTGGGGTTCCCACCCACCCTGTTTAAAAAATAAATAACTCCTAGATATTTATATTTATCACTTTTTGTTAATAGTCTGATCGGTACTTTTCAGTAACATTATTGTTATACAAGTCGTAGGTGGACCTTCAGCGTACATGTATTTGTCCTAAAATCACATGGCTCACTCACTGGGGATCTCCATTCAATATGAAAACCCTGCACCAGGAACAATTTGGGTGTGTCATGATAAAGGGGTTCAATGCTTGTGCAGTTAAGTATTGTTTCCTATTTGCGCTTACTTGCGCAGTACTACTTTACAATGTGAAATTTCAATTTCTTTGCCGTTCCTACTCATATCTGTGTAAAACAAACCATGAAAAAGTCCAACGGGGTGTAAATACCTTTTTATAGCCACTATGCAAAGCACAAGCAACTTCTGGATTATTTGCATTAAAAACTCACTTTACTTACACATTTGTCTCTAAACTCACCATAGAAATAAGGAGGTTATAACGGTGCTGCTGTGCTTGTCAGTCTGAATTTGCTGTAATAGTGCAAGAGGCTGACTGAAAATACTTATCAGTGCATAACAGTGTTGGTCAGAGTGCATTTCACATCTTTTTAGAAGACAGGACAGTAGAAGGAAAGGACAAAAATTATATAAACGGAAATGTGTGGTCAGTGATGGTAGCTGAAATGATCAAGGATCTTACAAGTCTATGGTTCCTCTCCCCTTCCTCAGTCATTGTGGTTTCATTGAGCTAGGCACTTAGCCTCCACCTGCTCCAGTAAGGCTGCTCAGTGGTAGTGCTGGACAGCTCCTAGGTCTGACTATGTTGAACAGCATTGGTTGAAAACACCATGCATGCTCTGGAAATGTAAATAAATAGTGTTAAAAATGTTGTATTGAACATTAGGACAAATAATCCAAATAATCCTCCTGTGATGATGCCTCCCCCCTTCTACGCAAGTGCGTCCTCTTCTGAGCAGTTCCTAAGCTTCTCCACACAGGGTCACTGTCTCACACATGTTCACAGTCTCAGGCAGAGGCACTACTGGAGTTTCCTCAACCTTGAAAAACAACATCATACACACTGGTCAAGTTGTAGTAATTTTCTTCATCCATTCATTCATTAATTTATTTACAGTATTAAATTCTCTTTGAATGTACATTAATGCCATTAGACACACAATGTGTGTATCTGTTTTCACCTCTTGCAGAGTCTCATCCTTCTCCGGTGCGGTTTCCATAATAGTACTTCCTTTGTAGTGTAAACTCCTGTCTGAGCTGTTCTTCATTAGTGATTTACCCTCTTTCCCCGACACAGCTGTAGAGTGAAATAAGAGTGAGGTTAAGTGTGTGCATTTTCCATACTGGAAAGAGGGAACTCAAAAAGCAATGCCATGCAGCACTTTTATATCTTCTGTAATGCTGTGACACTGTACGGGAATACATACTGAAGTCAAATTGAATGCTAAAACTATGCAAATAGGGAGCAGCATTTTAGAAAGTGCATGATGGAATGCATCACCGCATGCTAACATTTGCTTAATAACACTAAACACAAAGTACAGCTGAGGTATTCAAGAAATGGACAAATTCCAGGAATGACCAAAGTGATTACAAGTCATCCCGAAGGGGATATAATGTCTACTATATTTCATGGCAATTTATTAAATAGTTTTAGAGATGTCTCTCAAAACCAAAAACATTGGGGGTGACTAAAGTCAGAAGGACACATCTGCGGACCTTTACTGTCAGTATAAAATGTGCCAATCCATGAAGTGGATGTACAAATATTTCACTGGATAAGGAAACATTTTTTCTTGTTAGGTGCACACAGAGGATCACCAAAGACAGAAGTATTCACCCTCTAGGCACCATGAATGTCTTTACAAAATATCATGGCAATCTATCTAATAGTTGTTGAATTATTTCAGTCTGGTCCCAAGTGGTGTACTGACC
>JAPMOB010224295.1:209-15052 GCA_029875015.1 Lepomis gibbosus
CGATTACAATAGGGTTCCATGCCACTTCGTGGTATGGCCCCCGCGATGCCTTGCAATCGCGGGTTCCATGCCCACTTCGGGCTTGGACCCCTAATTATGGAGACCCAGATATACAGACATACCCTGGGTGGCAGCTATTCAAACATCTACATAATGCCCATTGATGCACCATTTCCTGAAGGAGCAGGACAGGACCTCTACACACACACACACACACACACACACAAACAAAATAGCAGTAACACAGGGCCTGCTTTTGTCTCAGCCTTTTGGAAGTGGAGAAAAGGGGAGTGTGAAAATGAGTGAGCAAGAGAAAAGAAGCCCAGGATGAGGTGTGTTATTCAGCCTCGCCACAGGGGGTTAGGACAACTGGCAGACCAGGAGAGTCTGCCCATTGTCCAAACATGCCACACACAAACACGCAACACACACACTGGATAGAAAGCAGGCTGTGCCACAGCAAAACCCAATATGTAGCAACATTTGCCAAAGAAAACTGAAAATGAGTGTAAATTGTGGTTATTTTCTCCACCTCTCCCTCACTACCTCACACTTGTTATCCAGTCACCCTAGGCTGTGATGGGGGTTCATTCTACACCCCTTTCTATATCTGGGTCTGAGGTTCAGCACAGCCACCGTATGCAGGTGCCACCAGAAATGTAAGTAATGAAGAGGCAGCTAAGTTTTTGTTCAACTTACTTCTTTTTTAACAGATTTCTCATAAAAAGCAAAGACTAGAAGAGTGCGCTCAGTAGATTGAGTCCTTACTGATTTATTTTGCAACATTTTAGGCGCAAATGTCAGAGAAAAAAACGTCAGGTGATATAGTATAAAGAGCGACAAAGTCCACGTAGGGACATGGTCGGTGTGGATGAATGGGTCAAACACCTAACTTTAACCTGGGTAACTGCTGTCTGTGTACTGTGTTATACCAATTGTCATTGTTGACCTATTTTAATTTACATAAGGTTTTTATCTTATGTTATGTATGTAACGTAACTTATGTACATACCTACCTGTTGGTTGAGAGGTATGTGGACCTTCGAGACTGCTTTCTTTGACCATACGCTGCACTTCTGCTACTAGAGGCACACAATACCATGGATCAATGATCAGTGATCTTTAGATATTTATACTGTTTAACAACAATGACAACCGCATTGTTAACAGATTGTTAATGTCAAGACAGCTTAGGGGCATATTGTATACTCAAATGTGATCTTTCAACTGTGATTCATTCTCAACACGTCTGCATGTATTATTATTTGCTGTAGTCCTACCCTAAGATCAATCTGCATGCTCAGGAAACAAAAACAATAATTTTAAATAACATTATATTCACATTGCATTTATACAACTTGAATTACTGGCATAGGCCTCCAAAGTTCAGCTTGTCAGCTCGGTGTTAATTTTGATACCATACCTAAGAAATAATATTAATGTAGTTAGAATAGTAAATTGGCTCTCTTTTTTTTGAGGTGGTGGTTGGGGGGATTTTCACAATTTCTATTTTTGTTAGAAACCTCCTGGATCGTCCGTCTCAGCTGCTGAGGGATAACACAGTTGCTTGCCAAAGTGTTTGTGACAGCCTTTTATTCGACTGTTAATACAGTCAAATAAAAACCCTCCTGGAAACAACCTCTGGAAAAGAAAATGTTGAGTTTTTAATGTGTAAATTAATGAATGACAATTGATTCCACACCGACCAAATGGGTAAAACACCAATCAGCAACTTCCAGTACTGCCTTGATTTATAATTGGTTCAGTAGTTTCAGTTGGCTTTCGGGTTTCTGTTAATGATTACACTGGTATATGCCTTTACTACAACTTCAGATATTTGGTATTTAATAGCAATTCCAAATGATTTATCACTGTGAATAGGAAATCAACAAGTGATTTTGTACCATTGCTCTACACACGTTATATAAGTTTGCATCATAATCAATGAAACATTATACATCACCACAATTTAATTATGACATGATCTGCTTTTTTGCATCAATCCCCTTCATTGCCATTGGTGTTCCATCCACCAGGTCACCTGTCTTTACATTCTGAGTAATCCAAGCAATACGGTTACATCTGTCATTTGCCTTAATATTCAATTGAGCAGTGTGTGATTTTACTTTTGCTGACTGACAAACATAACTGGCCACTGTGCAACAATTAAGGATTAAGAATGGTTGCATTCTGATGCTGGAGTGGACATTAACTACCGGTGTACCTGTGCGTGCGTGTGAGAGAGAGAGAGAGAGAGAGAGACTGTGAGAGTACACGATATACATCCTGATTTGTACATTTGTTGATATGCCGCGCTTGTGTGTAACGCTTACTGTTATTACGTATTATTAGCCTAAACAATAAATCAGGTAATCTGGCTTCCATAACTCAGTGCCTAGCCTCTTTAAGACATCGCCGCACGTCACTGGTTCGTGCAGGCTTTGGTCAGCTTCACTTTTTCAACTGTGGCTTACCCCCTTGTTTGGATCACACTACCTTGTTTCTTATGACCCGCCCTTCTCTGCTTCTGATAAGCTAGTAGTCCTTACCTGGGAGCTGCATGTGCAACTTCCAACAAAGATTTTATACAAGTAAGATGCATCACTCTGTAGCTCAAGACCGGAGCGTACAACACATAGGATGAAAAGAGGAGCAACAATGTGCGGTATGAGAAAAATATGGTGTTTTTTGAAAATGAAACCATGTAAACCTGTTCTGGTACAACCCCTAATTAAGATTTTGAACCTGAAAATAAGCATAATACCACCTCTTTAAATCTAAACAAGATATATCAATATGTATTATTTAATTGTCATGGACAGTGCCTCCTGAAATTTATACAGACTTCATTTCAAAGTAGTTACTTTAACAAACAACAAGATTAATGATTGCCATTTTGTCATACAACCCTAAACATTATCTAATATAATAAGCAGAAGGAATGAACATTCCAATCTAAATATTCTGACTAATAGCATATAAAGGTCTCACATCCAGCTACAGTCACAATTTCACAGTTCATTGTCTCACATATCTCACTCTCCTCCCCCATGGGAACCAACCATTACAACCAAAATATTGCACCTGTTAGTTAAGGGAGCAAAAACAACTCATTACAACATTGTTCAGTTCTCAAAGCTTTGGTGTATATCTTTCTTTTACATGTCATTCTGTGGTAGCACCGCAATAAAAACAAACACAAAACTGTGAATGAGACCCTTGATGATGAGGGTGAGTGTATCAAACTGGAAGAAGTGATAGAATAGAAAGCTTGCTGAATACAAAGTCATGATCCAGTGAGGAAGTGTACATCATTTGGGGTCAAATAAGTTTAGAAACATTCTCTTGCTCAACAAAATGTGTGCATATTACAATCTCTATATCTCCAACTGTTACACAGTGTATTTCTTCATTTATCAAAAACCATGTGAACCCAGAGTGGAACTAAGATGGTCAACAAAAAGACATCATTACTATGTGAGAAGCAAAAGCTGTTGTCTGGTGTTTTGAGAATAATAAAAATCAACAAATTCCAGTAAGCACAAGAAAATGCACTGTGCTGGCGTTTTGTCTGGGTTTACAACTAGAAATAAAATCATTCTGTGCTCCATTACCACTTGAAATCCTGTTTTGCACCTCCAAATAACATTTTTTGTACATTTTGTTTTTGTGTAGAGGTCAAAAAGAATCCAGAAGTAGCTGATACATAGTTGTTTATGATACATGAATATCACATACAGTATATCTAGGCCTGAGCATATTTAATAATGTATCAGATGTACTGATTTTTGTGTCATTGATAGCCATCTTTCAGTCAGGCAGTCTTTAAAACATGCTTTTTGCTCTGCTCTGTCAAAATTCTGTCGATGTGCAAAATATTCTGAATGTGTGAGAGGGGCTGATCAAGGGATTCCACATGAAAGCTTCGATCCTTTATTGATTTCACCTTTTTAAACTGTGTCTCTCCTGAGGATGAGATTCAGATTATGAGTAAGACACAGATTTAAAAAGCATTTGCATATTGACACATGGATTGTTAAAACAATGGTGGAACTCATTATTAAAATGACATTCTCAATATTTTGTAAACTCAGTGTTTATTAGTCAAACTGATGCCCTAATGTGAACTAAGTCTTCACCAATGCATCACATTACAAGACACAAGCTCCCTTTCCTTTTGGTGTAAGATACCCAGTACAAAGTGGGGACATGTAACACGTGTGGTTGCTTTGAAAAAAAAGTTGATAAGTGTTGATAATGATATAGAGAACTACAGTAGAAACTGTCATCATTTGTTCTTTGCGTAGCACCTTCCAGTCTCACAAATCAAAACTCCAAACCAGAGGCTCTCAATTTGTCTCCAAGTATTTTGATCATTGTGCTTTATCAGTTTCAAAGGCAATGTTACAACAAAAAAAAAACTTGTCACAGGAGCTAGGCAATTGTGACACTTGGGAGAGAAAAGATATAACGTCTATGAAGGTGTTCATTGTTGTTAAGCACCAAACATGTCTGTTTGTGTTCTCATTCTGTGCTTTGCTGATGGCTTATTCCAGCTGGTCCACTTCTTTAACTAGGTGAATACAATTTGTAAATGTTGACTCCTGTCAGGAAAGTTTTTGTGGCTATGCAAGTGCACATCACAAAACAATAATAAATTATTTTTAAATTAATAGATTCATTTTCTAGAATACTTATAATTTAAGTGTAATTTTACAATGCACATGCACATTAATATTAAAGGTGGAGTTTGCAATTCCAATGTAATATATGTTTTTTTGTCGAATTCTGCAAATGCCTCCTCTAGGGTCCAATAGCTGTCCGTTCTGTGCGCGCACTAAATACGGTGTTTGTCCACAGCCCTGTCTCTGTAAAAGGAAAACAGTGGCACACACATTAAAGACTTGTTCATGGACATCCAGCTTAATTTAACTTTTCCAAGACATGCTGTTGTTGTGATGTTAGCCATAGTAGCGGGGGAGTTGTCAGTGTTGTTGTCTGGAGCTGGCTCTGGGATATCTCATCCTCTCTGCATGTTAGCCTCATGTTAGCTTCGCAGTTGCAACTGTAGGAACAGTTTGCTAACCCACAACTTACCTAATGTGTTTGCCCTATATCACGATATTTGTCATGGTGTTGGATGCATATTTTTTCTCCGTTGTCAAATGAATGAATGGACTATTTTCATCTGTTACTGGATTCAAACAAACAGTTGGTGGGATTGACACAAAATAGATCCTGAAGAATAGTCAGATTTGTGAGCTGTGACGTTATAGGAAGACCACTACAACCCAAGTCCTCATTTTTCACATTATTACCATCACTTAAACTGATGCGCAGCCATTGGCTGGGGCTGGGCAAATGTTCCATAATGTGCTTAACTTTAATATGTTCATTACAGGTGGATTTGCAAGAGATGGAAATGAATAGAGCAAATCATCTTCTGAGCTGAGATGCTCAAGAAGAGAAAAATGGCAATGTCAATCTTGTCATTAATTGTCAGGAATCAAGAGGTGTGTGTGTGTGTGTGTGTGTGTGTGTGTGTGTGTGTTCCTATATACTCCACCGCCCGCGTGTTGTGTGCTGTATGTTTATGAGAGTGGTGTAATGATAGATTCACAAGCTGCTCTCGTTGGACTGCAGCGCCTCTGACCTTTGACCTTGAAATCTCCAGTCAGGTTTAATGATCCAATCCTCTCACACCCTGGAATATGTTACCATGGAAACGTGGCCTTTTTTTCCCCCCACTCATAATGCAGGAGACTTTTCCATCCATGTCTAATTCAGTCTCAAGCCAAGTCGGTGACCTCTGAAGAGATGTTTGCAGTCTGATCACTATATCCACAGACGTCTTGTGTGTCTCCCTGAAGCTGATGTTAGGATTTCTTCAGGTTAAATACTACAGTTAATATAATTGGCAATGACTTCTGCAAAGATAGCCCATGCAAAGCAGTATCCCCATAACAGGCTGAAAAAATAGAAACAAACTGATAAGATGCACATAAATGTATTTTAAGTCTATGTATAAATGTATAATGGTTTGGAGTTTGGAGCTATAAAAGGTTGTTTGACCTTATTGTATATTCAAAGTTACATTTTTTTTAATTTGACTTCTAGGGTATATCCAGTGACTGTGGACAAGATGCAACTCAACAACAAAGTAAGTATTATGTGTAACTGTGTTGGAATATTGTATCTGAAACTTATATTTAGATTATACTTATACTTAGATTATCTGAAAATAATCTTATTTCATGTTTGTTACCTTTGTTGTTGAATAATGTACTTTGTAGCCCATAGTTATGTTTTACGTATTTCTGTTCTCAGGTTCGATGAAATGTTTGAGGATGAAATATTTGATCCAATTTTATCATAGCCATTAATACTAATGTCCTGTTACATACATGGCTGCATGACTTTAAATCTGAATATTACAGATTCGTGTTACATTCTACTTTAAAATAGGAGCAATAAAAGTCAAGCTAAATATTAGCCAGATAAAGTTAACAGTGTATGGATTCTGCATGTCCAGCTATTGGGAAGGAGGAAGGAATGGTCCCTTTTAATCAATGTGAGTAATACTTGTGTCTGTGAGCTGGGGACCAGCCATATTATCATGTCAAGTTACAAATTAAAATGCCTGGCCGCTAACAGACTGGGGATATAAATGGGCCATCATGGCCATCTAAGTGTTCTAATGACATTTTTCGGCTGCCAGACAATTAATTCTATCAATCTGCATAACCTTTCCCAAAGCTCAGAAAACAATGGCATTTTTATGGCTCAAAATGAATGGAGTCCAACTGAAAAGTATGCTTAGGCAATCATTACGTTATTTAACAAATGTATTTAATTGGATTTTGATGCCTGGGTGTCTGTTTCTGGAGCGCCGGGGCGAGTGCGCTGACTCCAGCTCTGGCTAATTCAATAGGCTAAATGGAATCACTGGAAACACTCTGCAATCATCACTGCATTAGGACGCTCATTCCCATCATGTAAACATTGCTTTGAGCTCTTGCCATTTATCTACTGGTCTCTCTGTCTCTGTTTCCCCTTTATTTCCACCACTTCTCAAGACATTCTTTCATCCTCCATTTAATGAAAGTTGAGGTTGAGTTCCGTTTTGGACTCAAGTGAATTCACAAAAAGCAATTTACCAAAAAGCTAGCACTTCTAGACGCATGAACTGCTTAGCTCCTCACTTTTCATAAATTAGGGGTGGAAGGCTTCCATCAGACAGGGTCTCAAAGGGATTGGGAAGGTGCTAAGCATGTCTGCCTTTAACGGAGGTGAAAAACAGACTAATTCATTAAGCATTGATCACCCCAAATGACAGCAAAGTGCTTCGACATTTAGCGGGCAAATAACTGACAAATTGGCACACAATTTTTGTACATTTCCAACTCTTTAATGGGTAAAGTATGGAGCAAAAAGGCAATAAAAATGTTAGCAGACAACCCGATGAACCCACACCCAGCCCATTATGCTCACCACTCCTTATGGCTAAACGCCCTTAATGTCTTAAACTGTGGGCAAGGGCTGCCCTAATGATGCATTTTGGTGAGTGTTTCTTACTTTTTGATCAAAATTACATGTTTTATTTGATTCTTTTAAATGCAGTTTGTAATAGGAGCCCCATTATGCAGTGGACGAATGGACCCATTATGAACGGTTAGGCGGAAAGTACCTGAGTATGTATTTGAGTAAATGTGCTTAATCTTGGATGGCCTAATATCATTTCTATCAACACTCCACCCTGTTCCGGCCTGTGAGATGAATACTGATATGACCTCATTATTGTATTATCATTGGTTGGGCTGCATGGGTAGCAGACACACACTTACACACACACACACTTACACCTGCACAGAAAAATGCAGAATGCAAGCATATCAAATGTACAGAATTTGACGGTACACATACTGTATGCAGACACACAAACTGTCACAGACGGCAAACTACTGATTCTCTGTCTTTAACAGATTCAACCTTTGGCACAGCTTCTGCTCAAGGACAATTAAAAGGGGTTAGACCATGTCAGTCAACACAGGAATGCTGCCAGACAGCAACGACCATGTGTGAGTGTGTGTCTGTGAGAGTGTGTGAGGCTGGAGCGTTGCTAGATGAGCAGTGATCTGACCTGAGCCCCAGCCAGACTTTATTAATTAAGGTAGGAAATATGTGTAACCTCTCAAGCTTGGCCTAAAGACTTTGCCCTCTGTCTCCCTATGATGTCTGTTTCTCCATCTCAATGCTCTTTCTCTGTTTGTAGCCTTATTTTCCTCATTTTGCTCTCTGTGCTGACATTGCCTACCTTACTTTCTCTGTCTGTCTCTCTCTCTCTCTCTGCTGATAATTTTTTTCTCTGAGAAGATCAGATAGCAGCGCAGGGATTTTAAAACAATACCTCTTCAAGCAGGGACTCTGAAACGTGGTAATGATTTACAGCATTATACCTGTGGAGAATGATTTACAGCGTTATACCTGTGGAGACCCAAGAACTCCTGTGTCTCCATGATTCATCTGTTTCATCTTCTCATTACATGGCCACAGATGGATTGATGCCTGGTACTGCTTCCCTTAAAACCTTGTTGTTGTTGAGCTAAGTTGTGCTCATTTGCAGTATTTTGTGGTTGGTTGCGATGAAGTGTTTGTGGCTACCTGTGGATATTTTACTGTTTGGTGCTTGTCAGGATTTCGTCGTGGTCTTTTACAATCGGTTGTGGTTGTTTGCGCAATGCCGGCTATATGTGGTAAAAGGCCATGTTTTCCATAAACCCTTGCTTCCTGTAACAATGAACTACTTTAACAACTCACTTATCCTGGCATTGCTTTATGTCTGTTTGTTTTTATTTACCTAAAATGATGGTGGTCAGTATCAGCATTGATCATGTTAAAAAATTATTTTCTAAATCAAACTTGATTTTCTAAATCAAAGTTGCACACAGATTCAGACCAAAGGCTGCCGTAAAGTCATTCCTTTCAGCCATGGACTCATTTTTTATACCCTGGTAATAGTAAAGTATTACACATAAAACCCTTGAAAACGATTGAAGATTTAACACTACTGCTTAGTGCTAGAACAACACCTACTCTAACTTTTATTCACAAAGAAACCCAGTTGTTACCGTCAGTAAAGCAGATGGAATAAAGAGAAAAATTGCCTTGCACAGTTACTTTGTTTGAAACTTTGCGAAATCTAATGGCAGTTATCAGTGACTATTGCTCTTACTGGATATAGCTGACATGATTTGAGGAGTGTGCTGTCAGAAGAATATGCAGAACCAGATGTAACTGTGAAGTACATTTCACTTGGGGGTCTCAACTTTCTTATACCAAATGATGCAAATAAGCCAGAGCAGAATGGTTAATGTGATTGCATGAGTGATTGCAGGATTGATTGATAGTTGGCCCCTTTTAATAAAAAGTTTGTGACAAATAATGTATTTTTTTTCGTCACAAGAAAAGGGAGCAGAAGTACAGCAGAGTTAATACAGCAGAGTTGGGAGGAAAGTACCCAGACAAGTTGGTGCAATATTGACTGTGCCATCTGTGATGTGTGTGACTTCAAAGCTACAATTACTTTGAGCGGTTTTAAGACTGATACCTGCTCATGTTAAGAGGCAGCCTCTCACCTCCGGAGAGCTTGCCTGCCAGACGAGAAATAATTCATTTTTAAGAAACTGAGGCAAGGGCAAATTCTGCCGCGCAGCTCTCTTCACATCCATCTTCAAAGAGAAGCAAGTTCCTATATGAAACAATAGAATATTTGGCTGCTTATTCATGTCATGGGGCTTTTTGCCAGTGCAGGGTCCTTTAATTCTTCTATTGTTACAGACAGACCCTACTGGGAAGGCCTAAGAGGCTTTGTGGACCCCACTGGACACTCTTAAACATAGACCAATCAGAATGCACAATAACAAGTTGAACATTCATTCCAGAACTGCAGGGATTTTAGTATCGGGATGATCTCCATCTTTAGAGAGACAATAAAAAGTCCCAAAGACATCCTGGGTGTTTCCACGAGAGGCCATTTTGTTCGCTGCAGCTGTTTCCTCATGTCTCTTAAATGACAGCTTTGCTGCAGCCATTAACATGCATGCCACTGAAACAAGTATTATAGTTTAATTCCTACCATGAAAAGCTTCCAGAGGCATAAAAAGGGAGCCACGATATGGAGGGGGGGTGCAAAGACAGACAAGCTCCAGAGGCCTCATTGCTTGTGTGTTGCGTTGGCTTAATGGCAAATGGATGTCATTGGAATTTCGAGCAAGGCAGCAAGATCTTATCGCACAGATAAATGAATTAATATTTTACACTTCAGCTAGGGATTTTTTTTCTGCTACAAGAAGGCTAGAGTTGAGGGGGGAGAGTCAAGTAAATTAAGAAAAAAGAAAAGAGAAGGAAAAAGAATAGGAGAGAAATAAGAGCCTGGGATGTGAACTCTTCTAATGTTATTCCGAGGCAGTGAGTCATGTAAGAGAAAAGGATCTTTTCTTGTACCAGTCAAGGGCATTATCTGCTCCTGCTAGCAGTTATTAGCATTAGCATTTATATATTCAATGCAATTTTGAGGTCTGGTGATACTCTGAGAGGTCAGGAGAGAAAAAAAAACGAAATGAGGGAGGAAGGATAAAAAAAGGTCTTTTCTCTGTGTGCAATTGGCACTAACCAGGACAGAATAACCAATGAGGTAAGACACAAGGACATTTCATGCTGGAATTCAATCTGTGATCAGAGCTCAAATTCTCTCCATCGACAGGAAGAGGCCACACCTTAGAACAAAGCAGAAATAATATGGATAATTTCAATATGAATCAGAAAGGCTATTTTTTGTCACTTAAGATTCTGAAGTAGCACTTGAATTATACTTGAATCTATTTGTTGACTTCACGCACTTATTTAGTAAAACTTATAATATTGCGCATTTAGTTGAGTTGAACCCATCACAGATCCACGCTCTAGAGACGTGTGATACCGTTTGTGGGTCAGATTGTATTCGAAGCAAATGGTTTGAATAATTGAAAATTGGGTGTTAAATTGTGTTTCCCATGAAATAAGAGTGCGGGAGGTGATCCACTTGATAGACACACTCGCACACGTACACACATGAACACAAAGTGTCTGAGCATAGTCAGCTAATGGTTTGTCCCCCCGCCCCCAGCAGGGTCAGAGATCATGAGCTCAAGCACTCAGACGGTTTGACACAGTTAAATGCATCATCTGTTCAATTTAAAGACAATAAAAGGCAATCAAAATGGTCTATACCTCTCTGCATAATTGGGGAATTTGCGCCATAATGACGCAGATGATTTTAAGATTCTTCTTTTGAGAGAAAGCCCTCTTTTGAACTGCTTCACTGCTCTGTAACAGAATATACAGCTGGTTTTAGAAGTTATTATTGGTTTGCGAGTAGTGTTTAGGCTGTCAGGGAGAGCTGGATAAGCTGTATATTGCAGGTGGCAAAATAAATAATTATACTTCCAGAAAGTACCAAAAATTTTTTTATTAATTTATAGTAATGTATTTACTCTCCACCAGCCTCTTCTTTTTATCCTTCTAAATCATGTTTCAAAATAACTCCTGCAACCATGTAATTTTAGGAAGGCATTATTTTATTTCATTAACCTATAGTAAAATGCTGTGCACTTGAGAATGCCATTTAAAATGTCTAAGCACCATCATACACTGTACTTCCTTTGACTTGAAAGATAACAGCTACTCCCACTTCAGCGATAGCACTGCATTTCATGCACCTACATCATTTTGAAGGCAGATGGGATGTAATGCCCATCATTTCTACTGGCGATATGCATTAAGGAAGCTCAGAAAACAAAATGGGCTTTTTCTGTAGGGACAACAAAAAAAGCTTTGTGACTAAAACAGCTTCAGTTCTTCATTTTAATATAGAGCAGAGGCAGAGTGAAAGAGAATGACAATGAGAAACTGCAATCCATGAATCTTTTATCAACATTCATATTTCAATATAGCTTTATACACTACCTATGTGAAATATCCTCTTTACGTAAATTCATCCCTTAGTGTGTCCACAAAAGTCATCTAATCTCAGATATAATGACTCTCTTTATTCTCATCATCTTTGTGTTTGTTCCATGAGTAATTTGGGGGCCTTAAGTGAAAATTTGCCCCCCCCCACCCTTCATACACCCACAGCCCACCTTGTCCTAGACAGTCATTGTGCAGTTGTATTAAGTGGTAGGGGGCAGAAAAGAAGGGGATGGGGCACAGTGAGGGGGGCACATTCTCTTCTGAGGCTGACTTTGAGATTGTTATTATCATTTTCAAAGCATCAAAGCTTTCTCTCGCGCGTTTTCTCACTCTCTCTCCATCCAAGCTTAAAGAGATGAAAGTTTGCCTTTGTTCCATCCCCTGCTACATTACCTCTATGCATTAGGCCTCCTCTTTATCCGTGAAATTACCTTTTAGCTTTCTCATTCAGCGCAGGCAGTGTGCATGCGACGAGATGGCTCGCACTTTTTCACCACATCATATCCCCCCTGCACACCTCTCTCTCTCTCCTTTAAAAAGATTGTTGCATTTGCAGTTTGATTTTGTCTACACCTCTCTCTCTCTTCATTTCACTGTATTTCTCTCCCTCTCTCCCTCTCTCCCTCTCTCCACTTCATATAAGGTCCATCTGTCCCTTCATTATATGGTTAGTGTTCTTCTTTGATCGTTCTATCTCCAAAGCAAACACAAGGGTCTGTGTTGTTCCCCCCATCACGCAGATGGCTCGGAGATGATGGCTGAGATTCTTCTGTTCTCGTGGAAGAGAGCCACTTTCCCAGCCTCTTAAAGCGCTCTTTGAAGCTGACAGGAAGCACTCTAAGAGAAAAAAGTTGCTTGATCGTCATGCAAAAACACTTTTCTCGCCCCTTTTTGGTTACGAATGTTTTTTTCCCTCTTTGATTGGACTGATCTTTCTCTGTCTTTCTGTCTATATCTATCTGTCTGTCTGTCTATATCTGTCTATCTGTCTGTCTGTCTGTCTGAGCAAGCACATAGTGACAGTGGCAAAGAAAAACTACCTTTTAACAGGTGTGGGGGCATGAGGAAAGAGAACATACAATGCAAATTCCAGATTTGAGATTTTTAATAATTGTAATAGTAGTGGTAACAATATTATTAAAAATACTGATAGTAATAATAATAACAACCATATTGATAATGAAAAGTATAATAATAATAATAATTGTAGCAGTGGGTGTTGAACTGGAACATGAGGGCAGTAGGTGGCTTGCGATCATAGATCCAGACTCCAGAGGGAGGGGAGAGTTGAGAAAGCATAAAACTACAGGATAGGGAAGATGTTGAGTTATAAACATTAATTAATAGGAGTAGCATGCATACAGGTGAAATGGGAGAGGAGGAGAGAGGAGTTCAGTGCATCATGGGAAGTCTCCAGGCAGTGTGAGCCTTGGTAGCAGAGGCTGTGTCCGAAAACCCCACTCATTCACTACTCCCTGCCCCCTCTGTAGGGAGTTGAATGTACAGCACTATATAGTGAGCTCACTCGCATTATTAAAGCAACATTTCGGACACTACTCTGATTGTTATTATGGCGCCGTTAATTAGGTCATGGCTGTCAGATTGTCAGTTTTTTTCTATCAGTGCAATCCATGATGGTATATACGGCTTGGTTAGTGACCATCGGTTGTACACTACTTTTCAAAATGCATTCTGGGATACACTGAGTATCTAGGGTATAATAATTATCACTATACATTCGGACAGTACTACAAAATGGCGAGCTTGCACTATATAGTCAACTATATAGTGAGTAGTGGGTGATTTCGGACACACCCAGTGACTGACTCCCTGACTAATCCAATGTGGATTAGTGTTGGGGGATAAGTGTTGCATGGGTGGAGCTAGCAGACAGCTTGCCACCTGTGATGGCCTACACATGACATGGTCAGTCACTGGCCATGCCCTTAATTATGCATAACTTTAAACAGGTGAGTTAAATAAAAATTCCAGGCTGTAAACATGTTTATTTCTGCTATGAAGTTCGTCATTTTCACATTTGGGTCTGTGGGAATTTACTCGGTTTTGGAGCCAGCCTCAAGTGGCCCCTCGAGGACCTGCAATTTTTGGCATTTTCACGTTGGGTTCATTTTTCAGTCCCAAAGGTTGCCCCTTAGTCTGTTCATTCTGTTTCTTTAAACGACAGCTGCAAAATTTGAGTCTGGGGACCAGGTGAAATGGCTTTAAATAGTGATTGCATTTTACGAGCCACGGTAAAATATGCAAAAACTCCTAACTAACATCATTACAAGCAATGAACGGGAAGTAGTGTAAGGGTCAACGCCACTGCAGCCACTGCCAAGTCAATAGATTTAATAAATGTTCCCCTGTCCATAAAATGCTCATATAGGATAAGCCGGTGTGTTTGCTTTGCAAAGCAATACATGTAAAAGTCATTTCCACACTCATAAACTCATCTCCAGAGAAGCACTTACTGGGCATTGTTTGGCCGCAAGACCTAATAATATACAAATGAGAAAGTGTATATGTGCAAGGATGGGGGATACACACAGACAGAGATACACACACATATTCTACACAGCTGGAATGACTCTTCGCAGACTAATGTAATTAATAGCTTTTTATCCATGTAGAATTTGAAATGAAGATGTAAATTGTTCGTTTAACATAGCCATAGGACATGGAGGCTTCTGCTGTCAAAGTCAATTACAGACTCAGCATAGTCCCAGACTTTATGAAAACCTAATCAAGATGTGGTCTGTGTGTGTGTGTGTGTGTGTGTGTGTGTGTGTGTGTGTGTGTGTGTGTGTGTGTGTGTGTGTGTGTGTGTGTGT
>JAPMOB010224297.1:0-10991 GCA_029875015.1 Lepomis gibbosus
TGTGATGCCAGTTTCTGGCTACATATAAATGCTTACGCGTGTGTGTGCATGCATGCTCGTGCTTATCAGCAAAGACAGAGCTAAAAGCACGTAGCATAATAAATGTCATGGCTTTCAGAGTGGGTTCCAATGTACCATCACTCCCCATGGTATAGTAGCATACCAATGTATAACACACACACACGTTACGACAGCATAACTAACTCCATTTCTGTCTGTCATTGTGAGGCTAATTCACCACAATGTCGACCATGTGTGAACTCATGCGATATGAACCCCTCCTTCTTCTTCTCCTCTTTGCCGGCCCCCACCCCTCCAGGAGGAAGAACTGGAGGAGGTAGCCAAAGGTGACAGTAAACAGGGGCGGACACGCACAGGACAGGATTCCTTTATTTCTCTTCATGGTGGTTTGGACACTCGTAGTATGTATGAGAAGTTAACCATGCTGAACCTGCAGAGCGGCTCGAACTGGAGTGGGCCTAACAACTGGTACCATGACCCCACTGGCGTTCAGACACAACACAGTACAGGTGAGGGGACATTTTCAACACATGTAAGTGCTCACAGTTAAATGCAGTAGCTCGGCACTTGTGGTCCCCATTTTCCTGTTCGTTCAAAGCATGCGTCTCACATTCTGTCGTTCAAAACTGTGATGCTCCATGGTAGGAATTTTCTTGACACTCCAACATCTCTTTTGTCACCTTCCTCTCTGCCAGTGTCTGATGGCTGTCTGCTGGACACGGAGGGCAGCATGGGGGGAGAGGCAGGGGGAGGGGGATCGGGCAGAAGGGGAGGAGTCCCCGTGGAGCGGGACGAAGGTGAGGAGTCTCAGCTAAGGCTGCAGCTCAAGAGGAAGCTGCAGAGGAACAGGACCAGCTTCACACAGGAGCAGATCGAGGCTCTGGAGAAAGGTCAGGCCATGCAAGCACGAACAGCAGCTCTCTTTGCTTTTGAGCCAATCACCGCCCTCCTTTAGTGCAAGTCAGACCAGAGTGTGTCATGACGCAGCTTGTCCTGCTGGTTTTTTCCCCTGCCAACACCTTTGTTATTGGATTGTAGTCTTAACACCTTTTCTTTTTTTCTGTTTTTTACAGTCTTTTGGTAAATAACAAGGCAGAGAACATTAATATAAGTTAATTGCGAACACAATTACTCACAAAAATCAGACTATTATCATTACTGATTTAAGGTACTTGAAACACTAGAAATATTTTGGCAGTACAAGCTCTGTATCAGTCCCTGCAAGGGAGAGCAAGCACTACCACCCATGATCACTTCCAGATGCAAATGCTCCAGAACTCCACAAATATTCCTGATGTACTCCAAAAAGCCTGTGGCGGCGTGTACAGCAGGGTTCTGATAATGCATCATTACTGTGGTCATATTATTCAGCAAGATCTGGGCCTCGTAGCCTGATATCCGCTGAGAGGCATCAGAAAGCCACCCTTGACTGGATATGGCTGCAGCAGGCCCTTGAGCTAAATAAGGACGCAATGTCCACTGTGCAGCCGAGTGGAAATGTATCGCTGTGGTCACTCTGTGTAAATGACATTAATGAGGTGCATGGACCTCAGTGCACGGCCAAGGCACAATAACAATCATGTGTTGACACAGACGCCAATTATAACCGAGCCAATTATAGCAATTTGTGAGCCAGTCTTAATTTATAGAGCCATTGTTGTTATCATTGTGCAATATGGATTGATTAACAATGTGTTACCAGTGTGAACTTAAGTTTTCAGTTATATGTTTGAATAAAAACATAATCACCAATCCAGCTGCCTTATCAGTTGTAACCAACTATGATTTATTTGTTTTGGTTTCTCTGCTAACATTTTATTGACTTGCTTAAGCATCATAAATGCAGACAGTTCAATCTATAAAGACGTATCCATTACTAAACTTGAAACTTCAGAGTTCATTAGGATGACTCAGACTGTCAGTTAGAGGGTGAGGCATATTGTTGTTTCGACTTGTCAACAACAGAAATGTCAGCCGTTTGTCAACTACAAATTAGCTGCCACGATGAGAAATGATACTCTGAAACAGAAAGTCTCATTCATACAAACTCACTGCTGAGTCAGGAATTAAAACACCTTAAACCTCTGTTTGTTATTTGCTGTACGTTAGTGGATCAGATAGTAATACTATCATTTTAATAAAATACATATGCTAATAAATGAGAATTGAGAGATTGAATTAGGACTGAATGAAAACCTATAAAGAATTTTCTTTCATTTTACTTTTAGTCAGCCTAAGTGCTTAGGCAGCGTCTCAACTTGAATCCTTTCATTTGAACTTTCTGCGTGTTCCATAATGATAAATAATTTATACAAAGTGCACAGATAAATATTTTAAATATGGTTGTAACGATATATCTCAGCTTCCAGGATTTGTATATCACATGGCAAGATAATTAAAAATGCTGATCTTAAGCAGCAATTACCTGATATGCTGGTTAATACCTGTCAAAATAATCAGATAATTAACAGGTGATTAAAATTAATTTTTATTTTAATCTATGTAAAGGCTGAGTTTTCCTTTCACATAAAAAGAGAAATGAATGCAAAATATATTCGCACTACACAGCAAGGGCTATCAGGCGAGCTGTTCTCCAGTAGTTCTGTCGTTTTCGATTAGACTCACACTGTGTGTTTGACATTACTTAATATCTTCCACAGAGTTTGAAAGGACACATTATCCAGATGTCTTTGCGAGGGAGAGATTGGCAAACAAGATCGATTTACCAGAGGCCCGGATACAGGTGAGGGAATTTTTTACACCCTGATGCTCCACCTATAACAACATGCAGTAGTCTATAAATATATATATCCCCATGTGATAAAGAGAACTGTTTGATTGACAGGTGTGGTTCTCAAACCGAAGAGCCAAGTGGAGGAGAGAGGAGAAGCTGCGCAATCAAAGGAGGTCAGGGGGTGTGACTTCCTGTTCACAGAGCCAAGCCCCTCTGACTACTTCCTTCAACACATCTGTCTATCATCAACAGCACGGCAGCAGTTCAGGTAAACACCAGGGTGCTACAATGCAAGAAGCCGAGTATGTGTTTTCTGGATCATTCATACAGTGATGATCACTGATGCCTAAAGAAAGAGTTTGCATTTGTTTTCTATGTTTTATATATTTAACATAATTGAATACATAAATAGTGTATAATTGCAAACCTCAGAGCTCCCCTGCTTGACATTTGCAAGCAGGCAAACCATTAGAGTTTCTCCATTAGAGCGCATCTATATTACAACATTTTCACTGCGAGACATTCCCATCACACGTGTGTTAAAATGTGTGTGTGTGTTTGCTTACCATCTCACTCTGCTTGTCTCTCTCCAGGGTCCATGTTGAGTCAGGCTGAGTCGTCCCTGCCCAGCTACAGCTCCCTGTCAGTTTTCTCATCTGGAGTCCAGGTTGGAGATTCATTATTCATCATTCATCAGCACCTTCCAAACTTTTCCAAAGCAGGTCACCGTCTCACAGCAGAACTCCTTTACGTCAAGGGTAGAAAACATAGGTTAATGAAAATAAAGGCTCAAACTACTCAAGATATTACGAATTGACTATGACTACTACTTATAATATTATTAATAATACTTAGATTAACTTATTATAATATTATTAATAATAATAACATAGTGTATTATTATTACCAAATCATAATATTACTGTTAATAATAATAATAATAATAATAATAATAATAATAATAATAATAATAATAATAATAATAATAATTGTTTTTATAATTATTATTAGAACACCGTCTTTATCAATAAAAGATTGTCAAGCAGAACCAATGGGGTCACAAGCTCTTTGCAGGCCTTAAATACTTATTTGGAGATCATCAGTAATGAAATATATTTTAAAACTAGATGGTTTCCCAGGATTCAGCACAACCTGGACACACTTTTGCCAAAAACAGCAGTTATAAACTGCCTCATCAAGATTAATTTACAAAGCATGGGACACTGGGTTTACTGAGATTTTTTTCTGTGATAGGGACTTTGTTAGGGACAAAACACAGCGCATATCATTCACATTGATTTGATTGTACTAAATTATCATTCCAGCCTCAACAGCAGCATGAAACTCATTGTTTTGTTTCTTGTTTTACATGTGTGTTAAGATACTTGCTCGAGTCCTTTATTCTTCCATGAATGCACAAACTTCAAAACCAATAAATTAAACAAATTGAAAAGCCTGCACACCGTGATTTATGCAGAAAATATTATGTAACACTTGTGCATTAAATAAAATTATGTGTTTCTTGTTTTAGTAATCCTTTATTCTTAGTTTGAATAACCATTAGCTTCCTCAGTGTTGTCTCCCAGGTGTCCACACACACAATAGTAATAGTAAAAAACAACAATTTAATTTGACACCGTCAATAAAAGAATAGGAGTCAGAACAAGCTAAGCATAAAGATCAGAATTTAAGTGACATCATTTTGCATTTTTAATACAAAGAATGTGGGCTGCTTCTGCTCCTGCTGTGGTTTACCCTTTCCATACAACACTGCTCTAGCACCTCCATGTGGTTAAACAGAAGCCCTGCTGCCTTTACAGTACATGGTGTAATGCATAACAATGGCTATATGCAACTTTAAAAATAAGTTTTCTCACAGTAAATAGTAATATTTTTTGTATTAATATATATCTAACCCAAATTCTTCTTGTCCCTCACTCCTCCACCGTATTTGTGTTACGTTTCAGTCTATTCCCCCCCAGTCGGCTTCCTCCTACTCTTGCATGTTACCTCCATCTCCCTCTGCCCCACGCAGCTTTGACTCATCGGCATACTCCTCCCCTCATCTGCAGACTCCGCCCTCGGCCAACTCCAACACCGGTGAGTGTTTCTAAGGTAGACACGGGTTCATTTAACAGGGACAGAGACACTTATATTATGTCTTTCTGTTTTCTGATGCACGGTAAATGACACCCCACAGACTAACTAACTGTCTCTATGTTTCTTCTCCCTCTCGTCCATTCAGGGCTCATATCGCCCGGCGTGTCAGTGCCGGTCCAGGTTCCAGGGACCGAGCCGCAGGGCATGAGTCATAACCTGGGTCAGTACTGGGCCAGATTACAGTGAACAACAGACAATCGCTGCCAAACCGGCAACACAAAAGAAGAAGGGGGAAAAAGGGCATGTAACAAAAAAGTGTCAAGAAAACAACATGGGGACACACAGGTTTTTAGGAAGCACAGGACTGCGCTATAGAGGGGCCTCAATGAGTTGCAGCCCCCTGAAATGCATTAAATGTTTACAAATTCAGCCAAGAGCAGCTTTGGTTGTGCTTGACAGTACTCTAGTCATGCTGGTATTTTCTTTGTACTATCAGGTTTTTTTGGAGGTGGGGGGTAGTTAATTATCAGAATTAAAAAGATCAGTTTGAGGTGTAAATTATCAAATTAAAGTCAAGATCAGGCTAAAGTTAGGGTTTAAGTTGCACTGTCTGCGGAGAGCTGATCCTCTCAAAAGTGTTATCAAATTTTATTGTGTGGAACATTTTGGCTTTTACTTAGACTGAAGGTTTCATGAGCCAAAAGAAGTAAACAACCAGGGGAAAAGAAAATGTACTTTTTATTACGCAGAGCTGTAATACACAGAGATGTGGTTGAAAGGTTTTCGGATTAGACATTATACATAATGTTATACATAAGAGGTGTCAGAAGACTGCTTTCCAGGTTTGAATTTTTGGAAGTTGATCTGGAATTACCATGAGTTCTTAGCACATACACTTAAATGTCTACCAAGTTTATTAAAAAAAAGAACAACAAACAAAAACAGAGCCATTGGATGGGCTTTATTAACTGTAGTTTTGAAATCACAAATGGAACATACATGCTGAGAAAACTGCAGGGTTATAATTATAATTCTACCATACAGAAATGCTCTGATAAGTCATTCAGTGGTACTAAGTAAATGCCAGCAGATGTTTGAATTGTGAAGTGTAACCTCAGTTTCTTGTTACTTGAGCAGCTCAATTATATTGTAATAGCGAGCTTGTTCCCTAAGCATAAGCTGTGTGAGGGGTACTGTGAAGATTTTAGACTTGCTTATGGCAATCACTTTTACTAAAACTAAAAAGACATAAAACATAAAAAAGTAAATCCTACCTACCCTGCCAGCAACATTACACTAATACTGATACTGCATATTTTTGTACAGATATCTGTGTATGATGAAGATTACTGTGGAATATTGTCAGATATTATTGGAGGGAAGAATGTAGCACGTTGTGGACTCGAGTCATCCTCAAAGCACAAATTTCATTTGTTATGATAAATTATTAGGGATGCACCATATCAATACTGGTATCAGATATTGTCTGATACTAAGCAAAACATTAAAATATAAAATATTTATAGGTTTCACAGATTTTTGCAAAAACACAGTAAAGCAATTTTCTTTTTGTTAAATATATTTATGAGTACATAATGTTTTACAGAGCCATAACAAAATTAGCAGCGCCAGGATTGGCAGGGAACATTTTGTATCTCACTAGTGAACTACATCCATCAGCCAGTGACAATCAAGCGTAGTTACACAGCAAATTAAAAAAAAGAGTCCACCTTCAAACTATCAGCAGCAAACTCTTGCGAGACCGACAATCAAAGCTGGAGGTAGATATTAACAAATGGGTAAACTGTGAAATTATTGCACTGTCCATACAGAAATTACTTTATTAACTGTGCATGACCAAAATAAGCCGCTATGGACAATCAGCTACTTGCAGAAATAAATCGAATATTGTACAAAAGTGTTACTGTACTTTACAAGGTTTTAACCTCTGCTCACTTTCCTCTGACTATCAGTTTTGTTGATGCATCTCAGTTTAAATTCATATGAAATGTCTTTCAGCTCTTATTTATTTGTCTTTTCACTCGTTCACATAAGTCCTCTGTGTTGTTTCTGTTGTTGTTGTGTGTTGTGTTAGTACTGTATAGCTACCAAGAGTCAACCCTTTTGTGAAGGCCTTGGATCCCTTTAATGAAAATAAATCTGTGTTTAATGAATATAAATTCAAAGGTCTTTATTTCTGATATTATATTACATTTTTTCTTACGTGTGGTTCAAGATTTAAAAAAGGTTCATAATTTAACATGACAGAATGAATTGATGTTTGACAAATGTGATCCTTACAAACTCATCACTATTACCTAAATAACTTATTTTTTTTAATTACATTTTTGGCAAATTCAATATGATGAGTAAAAATAATGTTTGGTGTCAATTAAATCCTTTTTAAAGATCATCACCATCATTGTCATGGTGACTGTCATGGTGACACAATGTGATAAGACTTTAGGGTTTATTTAAAGCTGCAAAATAATCAATATTTTTATGTCAAGATTGGATCACATGACTCATTTTATTTGAAAAGGGTTGCTCATAGTGATAAAGGATCACCCAGTATTACTGTTTAATCTTTCTCACTGCAGTCATCAGCATCGTTTACAGTCACAGACAGCTGTTTTTAGTGTATAAGCTCTAAAAGCCCACTGTACACTCCCTGTTAGTGACTAGCTGGTAAACACAGTGAAGCATTTAGCTGCTGAAGAGCCAGATATTCCTTTCAGGAGTTTCAGGAGTATAGCAAAAACACATTTAAAGAAAGTGAATGTTTGGCTTGTATTAATCAGGTGGCCAGAAACACAACTCAATGAATGCTAATGTTGCTTGGTAACTGTTTGCTAACAAGTTTTCCATAGGGAGATGAAACTGTAGACAAATGTTACATTTACAGCTTGCTTTTGCTGCTCCCAAGTGGCCAAAGCAATGAATGCAGGTTATCTTATTAGTTCAGTGAGGCGATTCTGGAGTACACTCCTCCCTTCAGTGCTTTATACAAAACTACAGTGACAGAAGATGTAGCATACCATTTCAATTATGCATTAATACAAATACTTGCACTGTGCTGGCAAACTTGTGTTTTTAGGTCTTTTTGTTGATAGACTTTCTGCAAATGAAGTTGAAGTTGCTGCTGTGAAGCTAGCATGCAGAGAAGAGGAAAAGACAGTTTACAATAGCCAGCACACCAGCTCCAGACAGCGATACTCACACGTTTTCTGCTACTATAGATCAACATCACAGCAACAGATAAAACAATACTGACTGTTGCTACTGACTGAGCACAAACACCAGATTATTTTTCAGCACACACACAGGTAGGAGAAGAGATATTTGTTGAATATGACAACTCCCCCATCGACTTGGAAATGCTTGGTACATTGTTAAAACCAACAAACAACAAGCTGCAAATCTGGTAAGCATGCAAATCATAAAGTGTTTGTAGTGTAAACTCAGTTTCACAGTGAGCTTGTTAAATCTGCTCTCTGAAGCAGGCCCCAGCTGCATCTGAGGGTCAGTGTGGAGGAATAAGACTACCCAACACAAAGAAAACACAGCATGAATGAGCGCCTGTCATGAGCACCACTACTAAAAGCTAAGCAGTTAAAAGACTTTCATGTTTTCCTCTGGTGCAGCGACATGAAGTGGACATGACGGAAACTGGCCAACCATTAGCAGGGCAGCATTCTGTGCTAATGGCATGACTCACATGGGCCCTGGAGGATGGACAGAAATTAAAGATGGGAGAGGAGGAAGAGGGGGAGGGAGAGGGGAAGATAATACCAGTGATGCTTTGCAGAGAGATTGAACACGCAGACCCACAGACATAATGGGATGAGATGTGAGATGCTGGTGCACTCCATTCTAATGCAACGTCATCAATATCTCTTAAGTGCAATTTAAGTAGACTTGCTTTGTGTAAGAAAATATGGGCAAAATAGTTCTTTCTGTAATTTATTTGAAATTTTAAAGTAAATTTAACTGATATTGTTTTAGATTGACTTATTTTTTCCTCATTCCACATAAAATATATGAAAATCAAGTTAAAAAATCACTTTTCGTTTTCATTGTCATGTTTAAAAATATACAGAGGAAAGAAAATAACAATTTTGCCAAAATTTAAATGGTTTAAATGGAAACATTAATAATGAACACAAACATTATCATTATAGCATAACAGTGCTTATAGTGATTAGGTATTGCACATTCACATTCTTGGCAAAGAATGTGCAACTTTAACTTGAAAATTACATTTCAAAGTACACTTTAACATTTGCATTTAAATTATGTCTTAATTTAGGCTAATTTCTAATGAATATGGCATTAAGAAAATACCATTTTTCATGGTAATATTATTACATCATAATTTTAATTTACCATCATCACTCTTCACACACTACGCTCCTCTCACCTGCACACTACTTTTTACCTTTTTCCAGCTCCAGTTCCCACGGGACTTAAGCGCGATACTAAAGCTAGCCTATTTAGGTGAATTTAAACAATGGCTAAGTTGCTAGACGCATCTTGTTGTCATGTAAGAGCCCTGTTCATGTTGGACAGACATTTTTATTGCATTTTGTGTCTGTTAAGAGGCGCAAAGACACTCTTTATGTAAATGCCTCCATAACTGCCGTTTTAGCTAAGTGGGAGCTCTGGGCATTAGCTGTAGCAGCTCCGTGTTGCAAGCACCAATCCGGCTCAGTTTTTTTTCTATAGACAGTACTCACAAAGGTATAACGATCAAGATTAACTTAAAAATTGCCCGGAGTTCTCCTTTAAGAAGATGAGTTTGAATTTACATTGAATTTCAGGTAAATTGTCTGCTTGAGTTGTGTTCATCACATTCCCACTTGTCTTCCTCCTTACACATATTTGAATCTATTTTGTATACCAACTTAATTTATAAACTGTGGACTTCCCTAACTCAGGTGCACACAGTTGTGCACTGCCTTCCAAGGCCAGTTGGAGCTAATTCAACAATCAGCTGTAGCACTCCTGAGGTAGAACTAGAGGGCAGAAAAGGAACATGGATGCACAGCACAGATACACACAAACAACCGTGACAACAATTACCAGATACAAAAATTGGCTTTAGAAAATTGTAACATGTCATATTGAATCCAGAAAATTGTGAAGTGCATGAATTTAACTCTATGTAAAACCACCATTTAGGATGTACCATTATCCCCTCTCCTTTGCCTTTCATGTCACTCTCTACAGTCGTATCAAAGCAAAATGCCAGCATTTTAAGAAATACTTTCCAATTACTTCACATTTATGTTCCACTTAAATCTTGGAGCTGTATCTGACAGTGTCCAAAATATTCTTTATGTCAAACCAAATGTGTTTCTAATAAACAGATGTGAAAATGTCATCATTAAGGTAAATAAAAACTAACTACTTTAGTTTCAGGATAACAATTCTT
Source organism: Lepomis gibbosus (assembly GCA_029875015.1). NCBI lineage: Eukaryota > Metazoa > Chordata > Actinopteri > Centrarchiformes > Centrarchidae > Lepomis > Lepomis gibbosus. Next base: position 10,290 of record JAPMOB010224297.1, read on the forward strand.
TACACTGTAATGTTTGACTTGTGTGGCTTATTTGTTGTGAGCATGTAACTGAAGAAATGGTCAATAAATAGTATCAGATGTGGGTATTTTTATTGTAGTGGTAATTTAAAAAGTCTGAGTTTCTCAAATTATCTTAATTAAAGGAAGTCTGGAACTGTCACAAATAACCCTAGTACAAGATAACTCAAAAGGGGTTTCCGGCCTAAGATAAGGTGTTCCTGTTATTGTATAAACTCTGAACATATGGTCATTTTTACTTAAGAAAAAAAATGATTTAAATATGTTTCTCTGAGGTTTTGATAATACACCTATAGCTAAGACTCTTCAATTGAAGTATCTGTAAAAATATCATTAAAACTCATTTTTAACCATAATTTGCAGGAAGTTTACATTTCTTTTTTAAGCCCATTAAAAGGAGTGGAAACCTGTCATTTAACAATAAATTAAATATTACCTTTTTTGGTAATTTTACCACTTTTGGGCAATTATTAATATTTTAATCTAACTTGTAATCTAAGCATTACAATAAAAGTTAACATCTGTAAAATTACAGTAATTATGGCTGTTTTCAATGATCAAAACTGTTTTTTGACAGTTTAACAACACTTGTAGACATTATAGACTCTACATTTAAGAGTGGGCTTAAGACTTTCCTTTTTGATAAAGCTTATAGTTAGGGCTGGCTCGGGTGAGTCCTGAACC
>JAPMOB010224299.1:0-41122 GCA_029875015.1 Lepomis gibbosus
AAAAAGAAAGAAAGAAAGAAAAATAATCCTAACAGTTTCAATAGGGTCCTTCGCACGTTTCGTGCTCGGGCCCTAAATATTCATTACACATGGCTTGGAGTCTCAACAATGTGTAAGAAAATAGTTTCTTCACCATGTAAGCTTTTTATTTTTTTAATTTGATAACTTTTTAGTACCCAACAAAGCTGTTCACATGTCAGTTAGGGAGCACGAAAATCAACTTTTTTTTAAAAATATAAAAGCAGCTTATGTGGTAGTGATTAACAACTCTGGTGGGGAGCAAAAACAACACGCACTTGGGTCTTCAGTGAGACTAAATCCTGATTGTCTGATTCAAGTTAAATAGTCATTTTACTTGGACTAAATGTGCTCATGAGAAAAAAACTTTTAGGAAATAAGAAAATCCTAGTCCAGGCTTGTCCTGGAGTTAGTTTTGTTGTTTTTTGCTCACCGTTACATGTTCCTAAAACCCACTGCAACAACTTACCATGGTCAGTGAAATACTGTAAATGTCTTTAATTCTGCTGTGCTGTGTGAAAAGAGAAAATGAAACCAGCATGATCTGAGCTTTCATGAAACATACAGTAAATTTAAAGACAAACCATATAGGTGCACAATGGTTTTCTGTTCCGCAGGCAAAAAGACAACAAAAAAAACTGTCAAAACTAATGTGATAAGAAAGACCAAAATTTCAACAATACAAAATATTTCTAAAATAATAAAAACTAAACCATGACCAGGTTATTCATAGGTGGCTGCAATCTACCCTGTGAAGGTGTAGGAAGACACAGTTTATAGTTTCAGTGGCATAAGCTCTGACGGGAGAACCCCAGCATACTTTATGGGATCTACTCTTGAACGCTGCTCTGGCCAGGGGCTCCTCACAAATCTTCAGTCCAACACCAATGATCACACAGGGGCCTCTAAAAGGGAAAGGAGCTTTGTGCAAGAAAATAAATACAATTTCCAAGCAGGTCCTTTAAAACACTGTATGTCCTGGCTAATGAAAACCACTGATTATTTGATTTATCCGGACAAAAACAAAACCCCGTCTCAAAAGGCTGGACGATGAGTAGAGAATGGCTGCTGCTCATATCTTCAGTCTGGATGTAAAGTACTCTGCAGAGTGCATTTAAATCAGTGCATAGGATATTGCCATAGAGTGCAACTAATATATGAGAACATGTTTCTGAAATGTATAAAATGGCATAAATGGGAATATGGCTTTTGTATATTCAGAGCGGTGATTCAAGAGAGGGGCAGGGTGTGTGTGTGTGTGTGTGTGTGTGTGTGTGTGTGTGTAGAATGAAAGTTGGAAAGGCACAGGGGACGGAGCTGTGTGCAGGACCAGATTTCTCACCAGTGACAAAGACCCTGCTCCATGTTTGCATGTGATAGTCTCTGAACGCAAATGGCCACTTCATCATCCTGCCTGCGATGGTATTCATCTATGAAAATAATTATCAAGGTTGTGCATGGCGCACAGCTCCGAATCAGGACGCACTCGTCTCTCATCTCATGAAATGGGGGGTCTGTATGATCACACAATACACATTAATCCATCAGGAGGGGAACCATTGGCTGGAGTAATTAGTCACAGCATGGGGGGACCACCTCTGCCAGTCATTTTCATCCAGCGCACCATGAACAGGCGACAATGGAAGTCCTAATGAAGGGGTGCTAGGAGAGGTGGACACACGATGAAAGATACTTCGTCATCAATCCCCAATGAGGGTGCCGCCGTAACAAGAATGGAGATGTACAGCACTATGCAACCCCCATACCACACAGTGAGGTGTTTCCACAAAGATGATAAATTATTCAGAGCTCATCCATCCTCCCAGGGCAACCTTGGCAGAATTTACTGAAGCACCATTCTTCAAAATAACAACAATTAAAATAACAAAGGGCCAGTGTTGTGCTGTGGCTCACGCCAACCACTTGTGTAATTAGTAATTAGTTCGGTCATAAAAGGTGTCTGGAAGGCCCGCTCGTTAAGCCTGAACAGACTGTCTGATGATGAAAGTGGGGAAGAGACAATCTGACAAGAGTTTGTATGTTACGATTTTGTTGCGCCATACCAAGCCCATCTAATGTAGACCACATTGGCTACTGATGAAACAGGGTCCGGAAGAGTTTTATATGAGGTTGTAAATAGTAATTGCCTTTTTTTCTCTTAAACATCTTTTGGATGTTCTTCAGGACTCTGGAGTTGTAAATTTGAGGAAGTTTACCAACACAGAGGACAAATGGGAAAGCTCAAGTTTCTCCTTTTATGTGGCACTGATGCTCCTTCTCCCTAATCAGCCAGCAAAACAGTTATGCCCTCAACTGAATAAACTCAACACAAACCATCAACACGCTGCAAGGAGATATTTTACTGGTGGGCTCTTTAAGATTTCAATTGCGCTACTAAATTGTCCATTTACATCAAAACAGAGCGGGCGTCCAAGTAGATCTGGCAGGGTTAGGTGACATACGAAATAAATGGTTTAATTGTGAGAAGTGCTCAGTATGAGAGCTGGTTCAAGATTAATGAAATGGTTGTTTGGAACCAACAGTGCTTATAAAAGTGGAGGGCCAAGTGAACAACATCAACTATGTCCTCAGCAGTGAACTGTTCCTTGACACATGGGTGTTGTTTACCCAAATAACAAGCAATTAGACCATTTATTTACAAGAATGTGTAAATGACAGTATTATATGACTGAAATTTCATTAAGTATAACTAGTGTTTTTAAACCACCAGTCAAAAAAAGGTCTATAATACCAATAGTTAGCCAAAATGCTACACCAAATTAAAAAAAGAGCAGAATCATTTTCTTTTTATACATTAATCTTACACATTAGTCTGAATATTTTTTGGTTCTTTGTTGTACTGACTATTACAGTTTCTTGCTGCACCAAACCAATTTCCCTAGAGGGGTATTAAGGTTTAATCTTATCCTAAATATAACACTAATCTAGCATTAAGAAACCCTAAAATAAACAATCCCTGTCCTTTTCCAAGTCACCTCTATTAATCATCATATATTACTGGGATTAGTGGGTTTCTAAGTACTTGTCTATGAGGGCCAGCACTGCTTATTATTATCAAATGGCCAGTTTTAATAGATTCTCTCTTCGGGTCCTGAAAGTTTGATTTTCTATGGCACAACTGTTCATTTGCTGACAAGGACAAATGATTGCCATCAATCAAGATTCAATCAAATGGGATCATCCAGGGCTGGATGCATCACAGTTTTCTCACCATTTTCAGTTATAAAAAAGTTTATTTTGTTTTTAAACTCATATAACATTCAGATATTAGAAGAAGAAAAGCATCCAATTTCTTTCATGATTTTTTTTTTACTATTTACCTGTAATTCTGCTTTAGGGGTAAGGTAGAATTTACCTTCGGTTGATATGGAGAGGTTGAAGAAAATATTACTGTTTTTGCATGGGTTTATCTCCAAAGCTTTTGATACTATGTAAATAATAACATGACCTTTATCATAGCAAGCAGGACATGCTTAGTGAATATGCTTTCATATATCACTACAAGCGACTGCACTTTGGCACAAACAGTCATTCATAACCTTTCTGCTAAATTAATTTGGGTACAGTCAATGAGACCTGCATATGCAATAGAGATTTCTCTCCTTGCTTATTTTATATTAATGTCAGTTCATATTGGCAGCACTCAAATTGCTCAAACATTGCTGCTATCCACAAGATCATTTTGCTTTGATTTGCATAAACCATGTGTTTAGAAGAAACGGGAGGGCAGGAATAGATTGAGGATTTGTCATGTTGAGGACTGGTTGCTTGAGCACAGGCTCTTTGTCAAACAGTGGCAGCGATCGCTTCGATGGTATCTCCAGACTCAAATTAAAATGAAACAGGTCCAAATACCTTCCCACTGAAATTGTTTGGCATGATTAAGTCTTGCCGAAGTGATTTTCTACATGTGCATTAACGCTTATCCTTCCCACTGCAATGAGGTTCACAGGAGACCATCTATATGTGTGTATGTTAATTCACCCCAGCTAATGTTGTTTACAAGATTTACCAGAGGTAATGTTAGGGTCACAGACGGACACAACATTTCCATCTTAGCTGCTTAAATGACAGACCGTGTGTAATTTTGCCCATCCTTATTATTAATCACAGGATCAAGTCATTTAATTTGTCTATTTTAAAAATGAATTTAAATACCATTAGCAAAAAATGATTCAACACTGCATCAGACCTGTGATGAAGAATTTGTAAAAACATATCTAATAAAATAGAATACACTTGATTAGAGCGACAATAAATATTAAAACTAAAAATCTAACACAGCTCACATATGAACCAAGGAATTCATTCACACTCAAACAAAGCCCATGTACATTTACATTCTTTGCTTTTATCACACATTGTTAACTCCCTTTTCACTGAATTTGCTGCACACGAGTATGCGCACACTTTTTTTTACCAAGACAGCATAAGCACCTACCCCTCCTCCCAATTAACTCCAATTTATCCGAGAGCTTTCAAAAAGTGATCTGAAAAAAAAAGAGGGAGTGATATTGCATCTCTGCAACATCACCGGCTTGTGTGGATCAAAGTACTCCCATGGGTGGGAGGCAAAAGGCTTCAGACTCCCCACCATACAGTGCAGCTAAATGAAATAATGCAAATCGAGCCCTAATTACCACCAGCTTAGTGTGCAGCTTCCAATTAGCAGCAATTACACTCAGTGTAAATTCACCAACAAAATGCCAGACAATTACACAATAATTATGTCAGATTTCATGGGAGGTAAAAGGAAAAGTGTTGTGTTAAGTGAGGTAGTAAATATTGACCAAGACAAGATTGTGCTGTGAAAAAGCTTTTTTAAAATCAAATGAAAAATGTTGTAGGACATCTACTTGATTTTACTGTTTAATGTTAAAATAGCATTTTGGTTTGCCTTGTTAAAATTATCTACATAATAAATAGTATATACAGACTTCCACAGCTACATTGCTGAAGTGGTACCATCTGTATTTTTGATGAAGAGTCACATTTTTCCTGTGATTTTGACAACATGCATTTAAGGCCATTTATCACCACTACTGCGAGGTAATGAGGGCATCCACTGGACCGGAGTTGCATAATTCTGCCATTACTGGCCCATTGTAATAATCTTCTGACCTCTAGCTTTCAGAGCTGATCTTGAGTGGTATGACAAATCTAAGCACAGACCCACGTTTCCTACACATCACCAAAAGAAAAACACAGTGGAGAAGCTCAAGGTCCATTGAGATTGGGATTCTGAGGAGGGTTATTTTCGCATTTATGACACAAACATGAGACCATGTTTCACCTTACACCTTAAAACACCAAAAGCAGTAGGGATCTCACAGAAACACTAGTTTTGAAACATACGATTTTAAACTTTTTTAAAAATATATCATACATTTCAGCTTACTTTATGATTTTGAAACTACTAAATTGGTAAGAATTAAATTAACTGTGTTAGAGTAAGGAGTTTGCTGATACTTAATTAAAAAATAAACAAAAAACCATTATCCTCTCTCCCTTGAACTCCGTGCACTAGTGCCCTGCTTCTGTGTGATGTAGGACTACAAGGTTCGGCAATCTCATCTAGCAAGGCTGCCTGCTATTCATGAGCACCTCCTCCCCTCTCTCCATCACACGGCTGTGCCCATTATACAGCACTTACAGCACAGTGTACGTGCGCCCGTGTGTGTGTGCATGTTTGCGTGTGTGTATCAAGTGCAGCAATTCCACTGCAAGGTGATTGACACGATCATATACACAGAAGTTTGACTAACTATAATGGCCATGTAGTTATTGCTTCATTCGAGTAAGTAATCTAAAACAAAGAACAAAAAGCATCATGCCTGATAAAAAGTCTCTGTCTGGAATTTTAAACTAATACATGTTTTTAAGAGATTTATTATGTTTTTCATATGGGAAGTTCTGTGAAGTTTAATATTGCTTTACAGCTCATCAACAGCTGACAATATACTGTGCATCAGAGCCAGAATTTTAGCTTGATCATACCGCTTTACACTGCTTATTGTATAATTAGACTTTCTTTAGAATGAACAATATATAATAGTTTGTGAAGTAGTTTTTTAATTGCTATTTTAATTCTGTTTATTATTACTAAAATCTCCCCTCTATTGTTTATCTATAAATTGTTATTATACATTTCAACAGCTGTAACACAAAATCACTCCAGAATAAATAAGCTAAATAATGCTCTATCTGTTCCTGAATCTATTATTAATATCAGTACTGAACATCACAAAGCTTACGCACACTGAACTCCTCCTCCTTATCCTCTTAGAGTGGTGCTGAACTTGAACTTAGACACAAGGATGTGGGTGTAAAGTAAATCTTCAGCAAGCTGAGGATCTATGAGTAAAGGATGATCCTCAGTCTTCCACTCTCTATAGCGGGGACACTGGTACCTTTTTCCTGCTTTGGTTGCACAAGAAAGTGCTGGATTCTAAAGATAAAGGTGATTTTTTTTTTGTCAAATGATGAAAGTGGCAAAATAAATGACCTGCTGGTCCTATGGTGTAATTACAGTGGCTGGAAGCATACCAATATATCACAAGCAAGGGGAGGAGGGGGGCTGACACACTGCAAAGGGGTTAGTCAAAGGAGATAGCCTTTGACTAACTACTGGCCTCAGACAATCGATACTGTGCAGATATTGCATCCAGGGAGAAAGGAGAGAAAAAGCCCTAAAAACTTCCCAAATGGTTTTTCATTCAGATATTGATCAGCACCCTTTTATCATGACCTTGCTCCACCAAGGCCATATACTTTCTTTAGGGTATATGAAACTCATAAATCTAAGAGTTGCAACAGAGTCACACTGGGCTGTGAGCAGTGAGGCAGTGAGGCAGGATGGTGTAATTGGTCTTTCTGGGATGGCAGCCTTCTTTCATACTTGCATTATATTTCTGAGCTGCCGGGAAGAGGACGAACAAAACTTACGACATAACAAGAAAAGGATCTAAAAGATGTAAAGAAAAACTGAAAACCTCATGTCGAATCTCACCAGCTTCACTAGTTTCACTGTGCATATAGGCCGGGTCACAACTGTCGATACTTGTACCCCAGAGGGTGCAGCTGCTAAGGCAATGTGGAAGTTTTTAGAGCAGCTAATTTTAAATTATGTGGTGAAAAATGTATTTCACATGTTTTTCTTTAATTGGGAAAACAGGATTACAAATTGGTGAGGCTAATCTTTAGTATATTTACTGTCACAATAACATATAGTTAGACAGTTCTACCACTAAAGTGGTGAAAGTGAACACGCAAACTTGACCAGATCAACAGAATAAAAAGGAAAAAGTAGACCAAGCCTTCACAACAAAAATTCCAAGATCACTGTTTTGTATCGTAACAAACAAACTAATAATAAATTGTGATAACTGACATCCAGTTCAAAATAAATTCAAACTAACATATTAGCAACATGACAGGTGGTGTCAGAACTAAAAAAAAGTAATCATTTCCACAATAATGATTAAAAGTATCAGTTTTGATTTAACTTGCCTTTTTGTTGTCATTTTAAAGAATCCACTGAGTGCAATTTTCTCAGTCTACACTGCAACACTTAACCATGCTAACATATGGACATCATCAGCTGTTAATATGTTCCACCATGACACTTTGTTACTATTCCTTACAGCCCCAGCCACTGTACTGTATATACAGTTGAAGTAAATGTTATCTTTAAGGCTATATTCTAATTCATATCCATGAGCCCAGACTGCACAGTAGGGCCTTCGTGGCACGTTATTTTATGTAACTGATGGAACGCAAGTCTGTCAAACTTGAGCTCTCCAGAGATTTAAGGAAGATCCATTTTGTCCCCATCGCAGCTTTTCTGTCCCAGACATATGTCACTGTGCTTGATTAATAAGGTTGGGGGTTTCATGTTAAACCCGTTTAAGGACTTCAGTGTTGGAGATCCACCGCGTGATAGAAGGGGTCTCGTTTAAAAAGACGACCATAACTGAAGGAATGCTCACATTGCTCCTTGCAGTATGTTTATGACTGCATCAAGGCAGATGGATGACCACAACTCGAGCCCCAGCTAATTGGTTTTGAAGTAGTTGGGACCTGGACGAAAGGAAACAACTATCTGTGGCTCGGATGAGACTGTGGCTGCTGACTGCTACAGCTGCCACTGCACAGTACATCAGGTCATGTTTGTGTTTAGACTGCAAGTATTTATAAGCAAATCGAAAGCCATTATCAGTTAAACATGAGCTGTTAAGTACAGTTCAAAATAATGGCCTTTTTCCAGTGTAAAAAAGGGCTCATTTCAGAGATTATCTACTGTGGATGCAATTTAACGGCCATACTGGTTTGATTATGGAGAAACAAAAGGATTAGATACAAAGATTAGAAGACTATAGAGTGCAGAAATGATTCCAATTGGAAAATCTGGTGTATAAATCCGAATCAAGAAAGATTGGAGATCCAGCTACAGTGTTTATTCTAGTCCCAAATAGAACAAAGGCAATCTGATGGTCAGATAAGTAAGCAGCTGCAGAGTTTTCCATCCAGCAAACAAGACACGCTCTCAACCTTTTATATACAGATTTGTGCAATCAGTCATCTCTATGGTTTAGTATATACTCTAGCTAGAGGAAAGGATGTGGGGAAAAAATGTCCCTGTCTTGCCTTTGTCTCCATCTCAACTTTTTGATGCCTCAGTAACAAATATTTCTCTCTCATCCTCCGTTCAGTCCATCTCCCTCTCTCTTTCTCTGTCTTCCTGCCCCTCTCGAGTCATGCATTTCCGAGAGTCAGTGTACTCTAAACAGTTATGTTCTTGTTTCCTATGGTTATAATCTCCACTGACGTGCTGGAGTCCCATTTCCTTTTTCAGCTGTGCGTGCACAGTACCAGCGCAGCCGTAATGTACAGTGTGTCCATAAAACACACACGCAAGGCAGAGCAGACACTGTGCAGACCTCAGCTTTAACACATGCATTACATTCAGTATTATGTATCATAATTGTGATTTAAGTCTGAAATGAAAGCGTATAAGTAGAAATAAATCTGGCTGTCGCAGTTTCTCATGCAATCATTTCTTTTTTTTAAAATGTCCTCCCTGTAGTAAGCATGTCCACAGTACATTCAGCACATAATTAATTGATTACTTGGAAGGGTGATACAGTTGCCATCGAGAAGATGCGGCGCAAAACGAGCTAGCAAGGCCTACAAGGCAATGAGAACTATTATATTGTTGATTAACTGATAAAAAGAAAATTAATTATAGGCACTGAGCTTCTTAATAGAGAGTAATTGAAAAAATGTACCACAGTTTTGGTTACTTTAAAGATTCCTGAATTCTTAGTTGCTCAAAGTTTGGTTACACCTTTCAGTGCGCCAATCAGAATTTACAGAATAACAGTTGTTTTCTTATGTATGAGGCCACTGTCAATCAAATCTGATTAAACCACATAAACACAGTCTTCAATAAGCAGATTAGATAAGGACGTTTTTTAAAATCCAAACTTTAACTTTGATTGTAGCTTATTTAGTCAGAAACATTTCAATTTATAGAAAACTCCCTAAGGGTTGAAACAAAGATTTTGAGGGGCTTTAACAACTAATTAAAAATTGATGCCAAACAGTAACTGGTTCCATGTTTTTAAATTTGCTGCTTTTCTGTTTTGCATCACAGTAAATTGAATAGTTTTTGCACTTTGGGGAGTTTCTCGGGTTTATAAAAGTAACTTAAAGATGTCATGCTTGGCGTTGTTATAATGGCCATTTTTGAAAATGTTTTATTTTTTTGATTAAAGGATAAACCCTAAATTGCAGCCCTAATGGAAAGCACAGGTTAGAAGTGGTGTATGAAGAAGAGAATAAGTACTAGAGAATATATTTAATGCATGCTCTGTGCTTAACCAGTGTATGCATCATATACTGTGCTGTAGAGTTGAAATAATTAGTCAATGAATCAACAAAGAATGTATTCACTTTTGAAAACTGATTTTGAACTGTTTGCGTCATTATTAATCAAAATGCCAATCACTCACTGGCACCAGCATCCTAAATGTAATCATTTGCTGATTTACTGTTTTGGATCACTGTTTAAATCATTAAACCAGTTCAGGTTTTAGACTGTTGGTTGGACAAAACAAGAAAGTATTCTACAACATTTTACAGCCTAAACAATAAAATGCATTGTTAAAATAATCAGAAGATTATCTAAAAAAAAAAAAAACAATCATTAGTTGCAGTCATCATGAGTATCAAGAAATGTACATACAGTAGTAGCCAAATTGCTCTGTACTTACTCTGTTTACGTCACATACAATGCTGTATATAGGAAAAAAATATAGCTTAAGAGAGACCCAAAAAACAAAACGCAAGTTGTACGGCAAAAACATCAGCGTATTGTGTAGACACTGTTTCACGCCATCTATGTATCATTAGTGGATGAGAAGGAAAAACCTTTTTTAACTGAACGTTCTGCTCTGGATTCTTTCCCTCGATAGTACACTGGCGAAATGACATAGCACAAGATAAAATAGTAATGCTAATATCAATAGTTTGTCCATTACAGGTCAGCTAACTGTCCAGCGGAACAGTTACAAAGCTGTTCGTTTTCGATCTCACAAGGCCGATCAATACAGGGGCATACTGTTTCAATTTTGCCGGCATTGATTTTCTCTATAACACTCCAACCCTAAAGCATTCGTCTTTCTGAAGGAAGGATGATTTGATTTACTGAAGAAAAATTGGAGTGCACATCACAAAGATTTTTTGCCGGGCGGGAGTGTGACATGCCAAAAGATGGATGTCCCTTGGCTGGGAAGCCTCCAGCCTAAGGGCGTCCATTAGAGCAGTGGTGCTGCAGAAAATGAGCTGCTTATATGAGGGAGGAGGAGCAGAGGGAGAGGAGTTGGTGCTTGAGGTGTATGTGTTTTGGAGGGGCTAGTTGAAGGTGAGGATTGTTGGAATAAACCGGGATAAAAAGGATGCTCATATGGCTTTAAACAGGAAAAGTAAGAAAGTAGGAGCAAATGTCAGGGAATAGGCTAAATACCTCTGCACCTTGAATGATGTTTCCATTCCATGTTTCCATCAGTAGATTGTCAACAACAGCTCTGGATAAAAGAGTGTGCACACTGCTTCTACAACACACTTCAACCCTTTTCAGCAGCAGCCACCTTCCCTTTACTTTCCCTGCTTCCTGCATCCAGAGTGAATTTCCATGGTACATTAGTCAGCCTATTAGAATGCAATAAAGAGAAGGTATGAGAGGGGAAAAATAGGAGAGTAGTGCGTGTCCCCAGAGACTGTGAGTTGGCGTTCTCCATCATCTGCCCTCATCTCCCCTCTCTGTCCGTCGACTTTGTCTAGGTGTCATATACATGAAAGATGATTCCTGACCCAAATAAACACAGCAGCAGTCTGGATGCTCAGTGGACCCGAGCTCAAAGAAAGGAGAAAAAAACTGGAGACATGTAGAAAGAAAAAAATGACATCTGCCAGTTGTTTCATTTGCTGTTGCTAGCTGTTCATTTACTTTTTTCGTCTCTCAGACAGCAGGCTGGCACGTTGTACACCTGAGTCTCAAGGCACTGGGACAGAAATGTATGGATGAACAGGTAGTCAACCTATCTGTCTGGCTGTGGCTCTGTCTGTATCTTGACTCTAGATGACAGACAAGGGCACAGAAACAATAGATACTGCCTTGTGTCTGCTGGAAGGAATTCTCCTTAGACACCTGGTGAGCCAACTGTAGTAGATAGTGAAACAAGAAAGAGCAAAGGACAAGAAGTGAGAGAAAGGGAGAGAAGAAACTATATGTTGTAATGAAGAGAAAGGAAGAGAGTGAGAACGGCAGACAGAGGAAAGACGAAGCAGGGGAATGGAAAAGGGAAAATCACCTAACACCTCTTTTCTCTAGAGGCCAGGGCCGCTGTAAGCTGGATATTAAGACACAAATTGCATTCAGGCAGGTCACACTATGTCAGAAGATATTAGATGCCTGCCGTGAGGAAACAACAATTCCCATCAGCTTGTGAGAAAATAATATTTTCATGTTCAGACTCTTTATTGAATGGAAACTTTGGGGAATACGTTTTTATGGTGTGTGAGCAGCCAGGCTTGGATTTTACACCCAAGCAACAAAAGGTCGTAATCATAGCTGTGTATTGTCTTTGTGTACCTGGATTTCATTTTCACAGCTGAAAAAAGGTAGCAGGTTTCATTGTGTGTATCCGTCCTTCCCCTCCTGTTCGTATTTACAGCAAGCACGCACTGCTGCGCCACACATTTTGTTTATGTGTGGAATTAGAGAAAAAACACATATTAGGACGCCTGCAGTTATGCAGGTGTGCTTGTGACTTTTCCCCCCAGTGTCCATCTTTTCCTTTTACTTGTTCTTTTTCTGGGATTTGTAGCACCAGATGTTTCTCCTATGCCCGCATACCATGGGCTCTGATGCGAAGCTGCACCACCTGACCTTCACAGTAATTGACCAAAAAAATTGATGTAATGGCATAGGACTGATTGTGATTTATTAAAAGAGCACTGCACTCCAAGGCCCAGTGCCAATGGCTCCCTGCGCCCATCGGCAGCCATTAGGAAACCCATCAATAGCACAACGGCATAAAGGGCCAGTAATGGGGGACTTTTCTGGCCAGGGCTCATAGAACACAATCTCCATAGTAAATAGCATATCCCTGTGTGAGTACACACAGATACTAATAGAAAGAAATGCATTGGAGGGAGTGAGATGGGATCAAGGAAAAAAAAAACATGACAAATACACCGCATCCTGATATAAAACAAAAAAAGGAAAAGGAAAACAAAGGCAGCCAGATATAGACTCCCGATCCAATAGCAAACTAACCCTCACCAGACAAGTCTCTGGAGAGTTGGTTCAGCCTAACAAGCGTGAGCCAGCGGCCGTCTCTCCAGCTCACCATTACTGCACACTACCTACACAAACAGCCATCATTAGGGAATAGCTGCATTGGATTCTGCTGCCTATTTGGCGAAACAAACACAAAGAATAGGGTTCCCTCTGTTCTTAATGGGAGCGAAGCTGTTTAAATGGCTTTCATCTCTCTCCTGAGTCAATGCATCATTCAACCCACAGCTGACATTTTCACGTTTGCAAATCTAATTTAATCAAAGTCATGAGTATCAGGGGAAGAGAAAGATTATGATGAGATTAAAACCATTACAGTGGTCTGAATAATTTTCAAGGCTGAGGAAATTGCATGCTATGAACACAGTTCATACCAAAAAAACAGGTGCATCCTCTTGATTAAAGCCTTTTATATAAAATGCTTCACTTAAGTAACACTGTCACTACATAATAGCGATCAAATAGAGAATCAACGGACTGTTTAAAAACAATTGACTAAAAATGTACATATAATCTAAAATGTATTATGTGTATATATGTATGAAGCAGTATGACTGAAAACCTCAACAGATAAACAGAACCTCCTAAATTTAGGGTAAATTCTAAAATGTTTTACAAGGTAAACTTTTTTTACAAGGTAACCATTTTACTTGAATGTAAATTGTCAACTTAACAACATAAAATCTTCCAGAATGAGCACAGTTAGCAAGTTCTGTTTTAGTCTTCTTTTCAGACACAGTTTTTGTTTTACCTTATGGAAGAGCTTCCCCAGGCTCCGTGTTTGTCAGTCAGGATGTTGACTATCTTCTGGATGAGCTGTGTGGCTGTCACATGGTCGCGATACTTGGCTGCTCGGATCAGGTGGTCACACATTTTCTCCTCATCTCGCTTCTCTGCCGCGTACTGAGCACAGTTAGACTGCAAAGGAAAGAGAAAAATCAAATTATATATTCTTTAATTTTGTATCATAAGCGTTTACATTGAAAACTCACAAATGTGCCAAGAAAATGACTCATACAGTATATAAAAACATAAATGTGTTTGCATCTTGTAAATAACATACATAAAAACAGGTCTATAGGAAGGGATAATACAAACACTAGCACAATAGTGTTTTCACACACAGAAACTCTACTCTGAGTAGAACCAAATGAAAAGCATAGGGTCATTTTTGTCCTCATGTCATGTTGATTAATAACAGTGGACACGTATTTACTAATGCCCTACGGCGCACCAAATCACATGATACCCACAATGCACAGGAAGGACATTTTTCTCTGTCGGAATTTGTTATCAGAATGGGCCTTTGAACTCTGCAGTGATGGTAAAGTAAAACACCTTCTGAAAATAACGGCTATAATTTGAAACAGTGTTTTGATTTCCAATCTCTGTTTCAGAATCAATTTGAAGTGCAAACTCACATTGTACTCAGGGTGTACTTTAAAAGAATTGTTTCAAAGTTATATTCTTATTGAAGGTGAGCATGAGGAAAGGGGGGGAGGAGAACCGTGTGCTATGTATAGTACAGTTAGCCATACAGATGATCCGGCTGGCAATGGTGCACGTATATTCCTGCACGTCTCTGCATGCTCTAAGGACAGCAAATAAAGCAAATGGGTGCTGCATTATGAACAAAGCTCATTCAATTATTAATGGTTCAGTTTCATATTACTCTCCTTATCAAATTAACCTTAAACTAACCGATTAGTACAACAGTCATACAGTAAGTATTAACCCAGATGCATGGCGGAACAAATGCAACCTGCTTTCCCAATGTTACCAGTAAAGCGCTTTATAATGGGTCCTCCTCTTCAATTTGAACGACAACATTTCATATCTGACAGAAAATCTATATGTATAAATCACATTAGAGGAGCTTTTCTGCAGGCCACTGGGCCTTAATTATGAATCTATGTCTCTTTGTGTGGGATTACAGAGGCGCCTTGACCTCCCAGCATCATGATCTGGGAAACAGCAAAACTAAAAAGAGCACAGAAAAAGAATTTCTGAGTAAGTGTTCCAAATTTTCAACCAGAGAATGCTTTGCTTTGCTGTGTGTGAGTGCGTGTGAGTTGTTTGTCCATTAATCTTGATCAGTGCCACTGACTGCAAGCAGGGATTGGGACCAGCGAAAAGCTGGACCAAAGGAAGTGACCAAGAGGATAGGGTTCAAAATGCTACAATTCTACAGTTACTCTCTGAATCAAATAATTGCATGAGACACTATTTGTTATGCTTTAAAACAGAAAACAATGTGTTAATCTATGACAACACAAGAACACTTCCTAAAACATTTTATACACGATTATAGAAATTATCCATTTTCCCCAAATTAATGGTTATGTGGATTTCCGTCCAGATATAAGTAGCAAGCACGCCTATAAAGAGTCCATTTCCATCTGCCCCTGTCTGAGACATGTAAAGTCTGCAGTACTAATCAACAGTGCTGGGTTCAAACTCATAACCATAAACAAACACTTCATCACCTGTATGTTGAGCCTGCCCAAACACCCAAACCCTCCATGCCGTAATGGGCTTTTCTCATATCCAAAGCCAAAGTCGACTACAGGAGAAAAGGCCAAATTCACAGACTCACCCCTAAAATAACAACCAAAAAAGCCTCAACACATAAGTAGTCCCATTAAAACCCAAAGTTGGGTTTGCTTGTAAGTGGAAAAGACAAGTCAGTGTTAATTCCGTGGTCATTCCGCTGATGTGAAGTCAGAGAATATGCCAAGGTATTATGAAGGATTTATTATGTTATATTATTATGAAGGTTAAAGCGAATAACTAAATCTCTCAGTTGGCACCATCCTGCATTTCCATCCAGGTCCACAGACAGGATAAAGGGCAGAAACTAATAAGGACTATTTTTAAGGTAAAAAGTCTTTAATTTCAAGGAACGTTGAGAAAATATAAGTAATAAATTAAATGTATCTGTTCCCATTTTTATTCCCATTAGAAACATGCCTCTTATGGAGTGACTGAAGCAGTCAGCGTGCATATTTTGACGAGAAAACAACTGTAAAAAGACACGCTCAGAGCTAAGCACTTCCATTCACTAAGTTAAAAGACTGCAGCTAAAGAAAAAGGATGGCAGACTATGCTGTGTTAGCTTGCTACCCAGACAGCCACCAGGGCACAACTTGCTGGCAGTGAGACCGTTATGACTTGCGACACTGTAATCATGGGCAGCACCTTCCATTACATGGCCTGGCTGACAGGGTCGGCCGGCGTGAGTGCCTGCTCTGCCGGAGGAGACAGCTTCGTGAAGACGAAATGATAATGGCTGGCATTAATCGAGTCAATTACTCTGAGTCGTGTCTCCCACAATTCATCAACAGTTCAAATAAATAACTATGGATGTGTGTTGGAGTTTGGGGAGGAAATGGGCTGCTAGGGAAGTGACTGGGGAGTGGAAAGAACAGTAATCATCTCTAAAATCACATAATAGCAGAAAATGGCAACACGCACATGAAGAGACAAAGCTTTGAAACACATGCATTTTAATAACATAACTGAACCTCTTTTCCAAGCAGAGAATAACGCACACACATCAGCTTTGTGTTGCTAAAAATTGTGGTGGTTATCACTGCCACTTGTTCATGTTTTTGCCATGCTGATCCTGCAAATAACAAGCAGGGGAAACAAGGAGATGAGTTTCACAGTGGTGGTGTTGTAACAGTGTCAGCCTTATCTAAACGCTGTAGTTGTTGTCAGATGATGCCTCGGCTTCCCTCCTCCTCTTCTCCCTCGCTGGGTTGCGAGGGTTAACCAGGATAATAGGCTGGAGAATGGAGGCTCATTACAAGATATCAGCCCTATGTTTATCAATTACAGTGACAGAGAAAGGTCTTGTGGTGTTGCCGTGCCACAATAAGCTTCAACACCACAGGCTGACAAAACCAGGGTCTCCAGGTTCTGCCGGAGAACAGGAGGAAGAAACAAAACCAGAAGAGATGTTATTAAAGCACTTGATTTGCAATCTCTTGACACTGGTAGCACATCAGGGCTACACACACTCCAAGGCTGAGCTATCGCTCTGCGAAAATCTCCAATTTCTCACATCCGTCGACAAGCACTCCCAGAGGGTTTCATTTACAAACGGGCAGAGAAAGTGTCCAGAGGAAGGCAAGACATCAGGCTTGTCCTTGTCTGGTATCAGAGAATGCAAATATACTACAAATAAATTCCTCCTGGAACACAATGGAGGTCTAGGGAGACAAGAGGATGAAATGAGAAAGGAGGATAGGGGTCTCTAAACAAAAGTAGATGCTGAACCAGTCCACCAATTGGTTTCAAAGAGATTCTCTTGCACTTGATCTCTTGCCCTCGAGTTTTCAAATTGCAACATAAAATGTTACCAGGGGAATTCAGACAATGGGCTAGGGAAGAATCGAGCAAAAGGAAGAGGAGGGGGAGAAAAATGAGGGCTTAAAAGTACAATGGCGAACAAAAGTCACCAAATGACAATGCCTGACAGCCACTTCAATTCTGGAATGATGCCCCTGTCATGCCGTGCTCCCAAGTATTGATTTTTTTTTTCTTCTCTTGAAGCACAGAAGAGAAAAAAAATAATCTAATCCAGTTGAAACAGATCCCTGCTGCTGGGCCATTGCTAGCACCCATCAAGGTTAACCTAGGCGCAACACTTATCAAAGTACCTCTCTCCTCCGCCTCCTCCTCCCCTCACACTGTCTGTGGCTGATCTTTAATGGACTGGTCACCATCCTCAGCTGGCAGCCTCTTCATCTCTTCTACCCAGAAACCTCTTTTCTCTGCAAAACAGTGTCCTCCTCTCGCTACATCAGTCTGCGTTGCTGCCAGCTTTTTACAATGACTCCAACTCAGCTTCAAGGTCATGCCACATGAAAAATCATACGTGTTAAACTGTCGTCTGGAGGTGAAAAATAGTCAAATGAAGGAAGGGCGTGACAAGATAAAAAATACATGTCCTCTGGATTGGCCATTGCCTGAAATCATGAATACAGGGTACAGGCACCAAGCCCAGGATGCATTTGAAAGCAGATTTCTATATGAAAATACAAAACTGAAAGCAGCCATTAGATAATGTTCTTCTACATGACGTGTAAAAAAACTCACATACTGTAAGAACACACTGCCACAGCTCTGCAGGAGCTACAAACAACATAACACTGAGACTAGAAAAGAAAAAGGAAACAAAGAGAACATTCTCTTGCTGACTAAAGACACTGTGTCAAAGGAAACTGTGGAGTAAAGTCATATTTCGGGGTTAGCTGGTCATACATAACGATGGCAGCTGCGGAGGAGGTACCTGGGGACCTCATTACGCGGACAAGTCAGCGGGACTGAGACTACTGTTCCCCAACCATCTTCTGCACTCCACTTCTCTCATCCTATCTCCTGGTGTCTTGAGTAAAACAGTCCATATTGTAGAGTAAAAAAATGCATCTATCAAGAAGGACTGAAAGCAATGCCAGTAGACGCCAACTTGCTATACATTGACAATAAAGTCAGCATTATCTAATATGAGATCTACTGCTTTCCAGTCTTGAGGGTGTTTTGTCTCACCACTATATGACATTTCTCACAAGTCATGACGGTTGTGCAACAACGCTATCACAAATATAGACATGTTCAGATTTTTTTCTCTCATTCTCTTGACAGCAGTTTTGCCCATAATGAGGTGTCCGGGCATCCAGCCCTGCTGACAAAACGACATTACAGTTGAGACAACTACATGACAGCTAGC
Source organism: Lepomis gibbosus (assembly GCA_029875015.1). Lineage (NCBI taxonomy): Eukaryota > Metazoa > Chordata > Actinopteri > Centrarchiformes > Centrarchidae > Lepomis > Lepomis gibbosus. The sequence goes on from JAPMOB010224299.1 coordinate 18,636, forward strand.
TACAGTTGGTGGCAGCTATCAGTCTGAGCTCAGCGAATGATGTGGCGTAAATAGCCTTTGGGAGTTGTGGTTCTCTGGCTCTTCCTGTGTGTGTTTGAGTAACATTTGTTCAGCAGATTGTTTCTGTTTTAACAAGAAAAGCATTTTTTGTGGAATCAGTGAACAGATCCACCTGCTAGCTATATTTAAAGTAGGGATTACTTTAATAGCTTAAGTTACATTAGCTCTGGAACTGACTTAAGCTTTTACAGTGCATCCTTGCCATGGCTCTCCCTGTGATGCTCAGTTCTGTGATGCACAAGGTTTCAGAGACCAGTGCTATGATAATATACCATAATAAGCAGAGGCTCAATGTTAATGACATTAACGTGGGGAGAAGGACCAGATCGTTTTACAAGCTCAGCAGAGGTAAGACAATGACGCCAAGCACTAATTAGCTGCTATCGTCTGGCTTTCACAGGATCTCTCAGACAGTCAATTCAATTACTCCATATAACAGTAGAGGATGAATCAAGGGGGTATAAAAAGGGGGGGGGGTGAGCAGAAGGGAAGGGTTAGAAAGAATAGAAATGACTTGGGTCTTGCTCACTCTTCCCTATCTGGACCTTCTTATCTGCCCTTGTGCCCCTGAGCCCACCACATTTCATTCCTAATGAACAGCCCCATAAAAAGAGGGAGTTCGATTTCTCTCTCCTCCTTTCTACCTCGTGGGCTCCCTCTCCTTCCTGCCCCTTTGGAAGATATCAGAGTCTATCATTTGCTGTGCTGGGCGGCAGCATCCGATCTGCAGATCTCCTTCACATTAAGGATCCTTTTAGATAGAGAACCCTAAAAGGTAATTGGATTTCCCCCTAGTTATCTTCATCTGTTTCACCCTAAGCCCACTGTAATAACTTACTCTGAGGGCCAAAGATAACTCAATTCTGTCCCACCAAGAGCCAGTGAGAGTGTGGATGAGACAGAGACAGAAAGAGAGAGACAGACAGAGAGAAAGCATATGATATATCTCTAGATGAGCAGGTATCTAAATTCTATATCAATGTCTTCACAAGGATAGAAACTCTGACAAGGAGCAAACACAAATTTATTTTTAGGTATTGAATTGTTCTCTTTTCTGGTGCTTTGCTTGGCATTTGCTGCTGCTGTTTAACTACAACTAGAGCTCTTAAATGCAGAATAGTGAGGGAGGAAGCAGATTATGTTCTGGCAGTTGATGGTGCATGACTTAAACCTCCTCACTTCCAGAATAAAACAACAACATCCAAAATTAGTCATTTTGGATGCGTATTTCGAGGTTTATTTTTCAAAAAAAAAAACAACCTATAGTGTCACCACAACACAATACAGAGGGACGATGCTTTCAAAAACTAGGACATAGCTGAAAATTATTTCAAAACCCTCCACCCCCGCCCTCAGGGGAGATGTTTCATTGGCCTGTTATTTTTATTGTGGCAGTGCAAAATGAAACCGTTGGCTCGAGCAGGCTCAAGCTGAGGTTGTATGGAGGCAAAAATCAATACAGCAATATCAGAGCACGACTTATCAGGGGTTCACTTCTTCTCAGAGGTCACTGAGGAGCAACTGCATTTAAGTGGGGAATTCAATTGTGAAACGCAGTTTGGGACGAGCTACAGTGGGTATCTGATTAAGGACAGCTGGAGGATCGCAAAGGTAGAGTAAGTTTCAAATGACAGCATGAAAATGCAGCAAAAACACAACTAATGGAAAGCTATAACTTTCCATTAGTTGTATTTTTGCAGCCAGTTGAGTGACAGTAACACCCCCCAACCCTCTTACACTGCACACAGTAGTGTACTAATATAGGCCCACAATGTATTATATATCTTACAAATATGACTGTAGAAAGCAGGGTGGATAAGCAGGAACAGAAACAACAAAGCAGCGGTTGCATCATCCTTGGTTGCCCAGCATTTGCACTCTTAGCCAACATGCATCCAAAACTATTCATGTCATGTTGTCATGAATGTTGGTAATCAGACAAATAACAGTACACTTACTAAAGGCTTATGCAAAAATAGGACTCGAATTCTGGCAGTTAAATAACTTATTCTTATGTCCACCTCTTGATATGTAGACATTAAGTACACATATTAAGGGTATGAAGTTTTCATCTTTAGTAGCCTTTGTACAGAAGATTCAGCTAGAAGAAATATGGTAATACAGAGAATATACAAAAACACACATAAACAGAACTTACAACAACCAAAAAAGCAAAACAATTAGACTGAGCTTGGGACAGTCAGTCTGTTACCTGCAATACCAAACTTCTGTATGCCAGGTTAGGAATCAGGGACTAATGCCTGGGAGAAATCGAGAAGGGGTAGGCAAATGATTAGACAGAGACCTCGTGGCCTGCGGACACAGCAAGAAGCCGGGGCAGAGCAAGATCAGGTCGGGGTTTGTGTGCAGACTGGCTGCCAAGTCTGTCTGCCAACGTACTCATGAGCCATTTTTACTACTGCTCTCATGTCAGATGAAGATAGCTGTCTAACCTGAAAAACTGTACATGCACTTTTGCAAGAGCATAAATACTGTGCATACCTTTTAAAAAGTAGGTACACAGTAGAATAAAAAACATCAACCTAGTAAAACTAAATTATTCTCCATCAGTCTGTGTTGATCATGATATGGTCAGATCATGCTAGGAGACACTGGATGACTTACACTCAAAGCAGAGTGAGTAACAAAAGTTCACAAGAACAGGATGCCATAACATAGAAACCTGTCCAGGAAAGAGAGCATAACATAGCAATCAAAGACAAAACTTTGATGCGCAAGAGCTAGGCCCCCACCTCTCTGATTGACTTTCAACACTCTTGAGGGATTTTACTTTACCCGAATGTAAGAGAGACCCTTCCTTGAACCTTGAAAGCATCACATTTTACTGCAAAGTGGGGGCTGAGGGCTGGGGGCTGAGGATTGGGAGGTGGAGGTTGAGGTGGTGGGTTTACACAGTCAGCCCTTCAGGCCAGCACCTTTCAGGTCTGTCTGCAGCTTTTAGTGCTGGCAGGTTCCTGAGAAATGAGGGAGGGAGGGATGGAAGGGAGGGGAGAATGCCATATTCCTGTCACTGGCAAAATACACCCCCAGCGGGAGTATAATGGACAGGATCCCAGCAGGAAAGGAAATGATTTTGGTGAGATCTAGAAAGCACAGAGGAGGGGAGTTTGGCAGAGTCGGACAGGGAAAGGGGCAACGAAGGGTGCCCATGGGTCAGGATAGAGTTGGCCCGGCAGCTACTTGTGAATAGCAACATTTGTGCTGAGAAGTGGTAGGAAGAGGGGAGGGAGAAGTTGTGTTTCAGGGGCAAGTCTGCAGAGGCGGGGATAAATTAACACTACACACTGTTTGGTTAGTGATATGTGCCAAGCATGATCTCCAACCTCAAGCTACTTCAGTGTGTATGTAAGTCTGTGTGGTTTTGCGTGCATGTTCACGATTAGCACAGGGTTATGTTTGAAAAGTAAACATTTGTCCTCCAAGTCTGCTGTGACAGATCTTAAAACTTGATGGACAAGTTTTAAGTAGTTATTGGATCAGCTTCTCAATGCTCTCGCTGACTAGAATATCAAACTATTAAACATTTCTATCAAAAGATTCTTAGTGCGATGGGCCTAAAGCTACAAATGGACTTTATTGTCTGAGTAGCAAGCTTTAAGTTCCTGTGGATCTAACAGGAGGAAACATGACGGATAGATTATGCTTGGTTAACATTTTTTCTAGGGAAGGAAAAAAGTCTATACTGGAATCCTTCACTAGCTTTGCTTGATGTTATAATCTTCCCTCATTCTTCCGACGCTTCAAATCTGTAATTTTTCTTTCTATCTTTATATCCATCTGTATAGTAGAGTGCTACGGTAAAGAATCCTTGAGAAACTCTTCTACTAAGAAATTCTGATCACATTTGTCAGATTGCATAGCTCTTGCTGACAGTGACATTGGTGTCCCACTCACTCACTTTTTATTTGTTTTTTTATTTTTTGCAACCTCACTAACAGGTCTGCAGATCACACTGACTCCATGCCACCAACATATAGAAAAACAGTTTCACAAATGCAACAATTAATGTTAATAGGTATTTTTCCCGTAGTTTGAGCTGCAGTAGTAGTTACAGCTTTCAGCTTTAAGTTGCAGAATATTGTTTCTGTTTGCATCATTCAAAATTGATGCAGGACACAATCTTGCACATGTAAAATCACCAGAATTTAGACAGAATTTAATATTTTCCTACAAGAAGTTATGTCAATGGTCATTTTGTTCTCATACTTCTGTGCATAGGTTTCCAGAACTGTGCAGCATCTTACCTCAAACTCTGCATGTTTATGGATGTCTTCAGCCCTCTGTCGGCTAAGGATAAATTCAGCTTCATTTGCCACACGAACCAGGTGGTCCTTCATGGTGTGACTCAGCAGCCTAGGGAGAGGGAAGATAGACATCAGCCCACTGGAATACTGCACATGTATTTACAATCATTATTTACATTTCTTATTAGGTACATGGATGTCAATATACTTCAGTCAGAGAGGGGAAAATGTCAGACAGATGCTTAGCAATATCATAAAATCTTGAGCTTCAGAGGATTTAAAACATCTGTTCAACACCGTGATAGCTGGTAACCTAGAGACGGAACAGCCATGTAATATCCATAAAATGCTGAAAAAGAACCATGCAAAATGAGCAGAAAATCTAATTCTGAAACAAAACAAAGCCCTTGAACTGGGGTGCAGGTGCTAATTGATTGGTTAATGATACACATCTGACAAGAGGGAGGATCTCTGCCCATGTTGCTACATATGTAGTCTACCTCCCTCTTCTTATCAGTGTTGAGGAAGTGTGTGTGTGTGTGTGTGTGTGTGTGTGTTGGTCCAAGAAACCTCTATACAGCCCTAAAGGTCAGTACTGTGCAAAGTGGAACAATAACAGACTAGGGGCCAGAGAGGAGGGATGGGACAGGCTGGGACTGACTGTGGAGAGGGGGTTTAGGGGCCAGGGGCTGACTGTAACCTAAGCCTGCTGTTTCAGCGCAGGGCAGCAGGGGAGCGGAGGTGCTGGGGCCCTGACGAGGCCCCACTATCAATAACCGAACCCTTCTTTATGGTGCTCTGCCCTTAAGACTGTACATATGGACAAAACAGACTTATGGTATTTTTAAAAGTGCATATATTTTTGCACATGTATTAAAATCATCTCTTAAGACATTATGGTAAAAGGTTAGTAAAATACTAATAAGTAATATAATAAAGTGTTTATGCAGTGTTCACTAGGTTACATTTTTTGAAGTACTACCACATAGAATGCCATTTAATACTTGTTTGACTGTCCTACTAGCCCAAGTTTAAAAGTATTTATATTTAGAAATAGATTTTTTATCTTCTTACTTCTCTAATTATATAATTAATGAAATTAATGTTACCTGGACCCAGATAAGCGGCAGAAAATGGGTATGGATTAAACAATATAATCAATTTAAGTTTTTGTTAACATCTCCCCTTGCCCATGTGAGACAAAGCGCTTCCTAGCCACTGTAGCTAGCAGTAGTGACAAGTGCTTGATAAAGGCCTGATAGTGACTGAAATCCACTGTCAAACAACTTGTGATTTATAAAGTGTATTGAATGACTAAAACAGCCTATAATCACATATAGAAACATTTTAGAAGTAGCTGCTTTTGGCAAGAACATTTAATTAAAGATCATTATTAATTAAATTTAGACATGTATTTGCATAAACATGTATGACTCCATCTAGAGTTATGGTTGAGTAAGATCAACCTCTTTAAAGTGAATTACATATTGTGCCCTGCACAAAGAACTCGCAGGACTACAATGCTAATCTCACTAGCATTACAGTGGATTAGCTTCTGCCAATTCTTAAAGCTGAGGATCAATAATAGACAGTGTGGCCCTCTAAATCTGAAACTGATCAGAGTTCTATGACTAAGAGGAACTGATGTTGGACAGAGAGCATTACTAGGTTGAGATGGGGAAGCTCATTCATATATGTTAGGATCATTGAAAAAAATTGACATAAAACAAAAGACAGCAGCAGACAGAAGAGATGATTACAGGCAGATAAATGCTCAACCACAAAGGCAGAAACTGGCAGAGGGATAGTGGGAAATCAAGAGCGATTTCCCAAGTGTCACAGAGGAACCAGCGATCACAGGCCCTGTCACCTTCTACCTAACCTCTCCCCTTTACCCAAATCCCTCTGGGATGAGCAGGTATTGAATGGAGCCTTGAACTCAAGGATCTTCCATCCACACTCTCTCTGAATCTCCTCTTCAGCCCCCCTCCCATAATTGATTGTTGTCCAGAAACTTGAATAGCCACCTCATCACAAGTGCCTTGGGGATCTTGAGGGCCTGAGGCGCTGTGATTTGATCCATGAATGGTGAAATTGGAAAGTGGCGGATGGGTAGAGGTTGGAAAGATAATGAAGAAGTGCTGTTGCAAAGAGAGAGGACAGCACTTAGCAGGTCAGAGCTACATACCTGCCTTCGTTGACCAACTCGATAAAGGCTAGACCTGCATTCTTCTGGATGGAGTTCTGCCATTCCTGCATGCAAACACACACAATATCAATGCCAGTACAGAAATAACTTAGAAATAATAACTGTAGAGCTATAGAAAGTACACATTAAACATGGTCCAGTGAATCTATTATGATATAGAATGAGATATAGAATTATAAATTGGGAAATAAATCTGCTATATTTTGGACATTAAGGTTGTGCTATTATATTCCTCACCAACTTTATTATGATGATTATTTTTATCTTCAGCTTCTATGTGTTATACTTTTTTAGACATTCAATTAATAATTATACTCATTTAGTCTACAAAATCATCAAAAACAACCATCTCTTCAAATCGCTTGTTTTTGTCAGACCAACAGTCTAAAAACCCAAAATGTTCAGTTTACAATGATATAAAAAAGAAAAAAGTAGGAAACTCAGAGAATTTTTGGCGTTTTTGCATGAATAATTGCTTAAACAATAAATTGATTTTTAAAATAGTTGCACATTTGTAGTCGATCGATTAATCAATTTATCGACACATTTTTTCAGCTCTAGTAAAATCCCTTTTGAATTATAAACCATTCATAAAATGGAGCCTGTAAAAAGCTATTCTTGGGTACACTCTGGTGACTCAGTGGTTACGCTCCGTCTCCGCTTTCCTGCCACAAGGGCCCCTAATATCAAGTGAAACATCATCTGAAAGGGTGTACTGACTGCTTTGGTCAGCACAGCCTACATAATCAGCTGGCACACTAGTGGAAACAAGTGAAAGTGCTGTGTTGAGAGTGCAAGTAAATACACAAATTTCCTCCTCTTTGACTAACGTTATGGTTCGAGGTGTCAGTCTAAACAATCCAGCCACAGCCGCGTGTGACTTTAAATCCTCAACTTCGAAGGGACAACGAGAGAAGGGAAACTCAGCGGTTCATCATCTCTCATGTTCTGTTCAATATTTCAACACCTTCAACACAACCGTCAAAAGAATAATAAAGCAACAAGGTCATGGGGCCTGTCTGAACCTCACAGCTCTTTTTCCCCCTTCTTCCTCTCAAGGGATTTGGAGAAATGTGCGCCAAAAACCTCAAGTTAGAGACCTAAACTACCAAACTACTCTTTAAAAAAATCATTAATCACAGCAAAGTCACCAAACATAATTCAACTTCTGTGTCATGCGTGTGTGCGTGTGATAAATGTGAAATTGTAATTTTAGTAGTACACATTTTACTCAAGCAGACAGAAATTCTTATTTCAACAAAGTCAGAAAACTGATTTTAATTGAGTGAACAATTCCATTGAGTTGCAAAACAACTTTGAACATGAACATGTAATACGTATGTGTATCCAAGCATTAACCTTTTAAAACTCTGCTCTCATCATCTCTTGAGCTGATAGAGGAAACTGTGTGTTTATGTAGAGACTGGCCTTTCAGTAAACCTAGAGAACCCACAGGGACAAGAATATCTAGCGCTACAAGGAGGAAGGAAAAAGATCAATTTACAAGAATTCCTAATACACATCCAAACATACTCCTACATATGTGATCATTGTCAAAACCATACAGTTTTGCCCTTTCAGCACAATAAATGTAAAACCATCAAAACCAATCATGCACCAAGCCAAGGGAAACCATTCTTTTAAAATGCCTGTGCACCATCACTCTGCAACCAACTGCATGTCATACAGACAACAACCTAACACTTAACCTCAATTCATAACTGCTTTTATCCTGAAGGACCATATTGGCATTGACTGTGTTTACAATACATTCCAAATAAAGAGGGCACAGAGGAATAAAACTCTGGGCTTAGGAGTGGAAACAGTGTTTTGGAGTTGAGTACTAGCAGAGGGTTTTGCGGCTGAGGCTTGCTTTAGAGGAAGTGTGTGATAGTAGCCTTGGGGCCTTCAAGTTTAAGCATAGACTGTATTTGAAGGACATTAAACATGAGTGTTAGCCTGTGGCTGTGGGGATATTCCAGTTCAGCCAGGACTGTGCTAGCTGGATTTCAAATAAACACCACAGGAAGTGAGGCCGTAAATAGAGTCGTACTCTCTGGAGAACCAGAAAAACAGTGACATTAAATTTCCTTTATGTGATTTCTTTAAAATCCTTGGGACTTTGATGAAGAATTTAATGCAAAACTAAAAGCTCCTTTAGCAAAAATAAAAATATCATCGCAAAACTGCATCTTGGAAAGGCTTTGGTTCGAAATTAGGTTTGAGGAACAGCATAGAAGCTATTGGCATTTTGCAGACACAGACAAAAGTGATAGCAAGACTAATGGTGTCATTATGGGCTAAGAAATGGCTCTTCTAGTTGAATTAAAAAAGCAATGACCCTGATCTGAGGGACATCTCCTGGTGACAAAAAGGAAATGGGGACAGGTCAGTGATAGGATATTGGATTTTGGCTGCCCTGGTCAGCAGTGTCACAGCTTTTATGGCTGCAATAGGGGCCATGACCACAGCACTCCTGATGAGTAGATACAAGTAGCCATTTGTGACCTCTCACCTTTAACCTGACCTCCTAACAGATGATAGAACGGAGAGAGAGGACTGCCCTTTGATCCCGTTCGGAAATTTGGCCAATGTTTAATATATCGAGGAAGGGCTACGTTTTGTTACTTTTGATTTTTTTGTATGTGAGAATGTGTATGAAGTCAAGTTTGAATCTATTCGTGGAAATGCCCGTCTTAATTGTAAGTCAATAAGACAGCTCTGTTTGGTCTGTGGTCCATGATGATGGCATTGAGTCTAAACACACATGCCATGCACTTCCGTCATTACAGCTGATTATCCATAATCAACATCTAAATATACCACTACCACTAGTGAGAAAACACAGACCTCCTGAGCAAAATCACCTTTCAAACATCAGGCTCGCCACAACACAAGGAAAACATTTTCCAATGCTGAAGAAAGAAATGCCTCGGCTCTCCCGAAATAATAAATAAGTCAGTTGTGCTTTTCGGTGGCATCACTCATAATCATATGTATTTGTTGATTTGAAAGGCTATGGGAATACAACTTTAGGTGAGACGACAAAACCATAAATCCTCATGTCAAATGTGGCAGCACAGCAGAAGAAAAATAAAAGAAGCTAAGAGCTACTGATTTTTTTTTTCTTTTTTTGAAATCTAGATGTATAACAGTTACATGTATATGAGTTTGATCACAAGGTGACACAGAATAAAGCTTCAAAAAGATAAAGCAGACAGAAACTAAATGCAAGTGTTGACACATCTTTATGATTTTGAGTAATTCTGCCATTAACTGCTATGAAGTAAAAGTTCCTAAGACCACTGACTTATCAATAACAGGTGGTGGCATATCTTGACATTCTGAATTAAACTTTTGTGCACTGACGAACACAAAATAAGAACAGACAGGGAAACAGTTTTGTGTGAATGTTTATGAATAGCGATCTCACATTGACAATGACCAAAAAAGAACCCATGTGTGCAGATAAGACAAAGAAAAAACAAAATATTGCTTTTATTATAAACTATCAAATGTGTTATTCATCATTGTCCTTTTGACTGATTAATGCAGAAGTTGAGCAGTTTGTTTCTCGTGCTGCTGTGTGTGCGTGTATGGATAACTTAACACGGGTGTGTCTACTCTAGCTCTCAACAATCCACATGTGCATGTTCAGATGGTATCTGCTTAAAGAAAAACAGACACTCATATTGGTGTTTGCGTGATCAAATTCACAACTGGGGGAATATTTACTGATGTCCAAATATTTATACTGCAGGGTCTCCAGCAGCTTCATGGACTCACACTTTCATGGCTACACTAACACAGAATGAAAAAAACAGAACCTAAATCGTCCATACACCAATCAGACAACCCTAAAAACATGTTAGAATACTTGAGCTGTGCATTGTACGTATGTTTAAGTGGAATACAGTACAATTAAGGCAGCAGTAGATCATGAAAACATACTCATTTTTAAGCTGTTCATTTTTCAAACTTATCATGTAACAAATCAGATATTTGGTTAATTCAGTTTAATGTCAGGAGAATAAGAATACTAAACACTGCGCAGCTGTTTCTGGTCCAAAAGGAACAGATGTTCAGTTCTAAACCAGAAATGAAATCATCAATCCAGTCGTACGCAGTTTGATGAGGTGAATTTAGTCCTGGACTTTTCAGTTCAATTTACTACAAAAGAACATTTCATAGTATTTTCCAGCAAAACAAAATTTACAAAATGTCATTGAAAACGTTGACCGATATAAAGACTTCCTATTAATGCTGACTGAAAATTGGTATCTTTACCTTTCTAATTCCAACAAGAATTACTATTGGGTCCAATTTGCTCTACTGGTGAGAGCAGAATAGATGTTTCTGTGTCAATGAAACTTCAGAATACATTTCAAGATATCTCATTTAGAAGACAGACATACGGTCCGCTCTTCTGTAATCTGAAGAATACATTTGCTAAATGATATATAATGTATCAAATCAATCACTTGATTCGTAGTGAGCAATCAATTCACTCCTCTCACAACTGGAATATAGCTCAGGCTATTTGTTCTTTAAGCTATTTGATGCTATAAGTCAACAGTATTAAAACATTTTCTGTAGGATAAATGTTTGGATATTACAGCACATATGTTTAGCCTTACGCACTTTGAACTGTCTTGTTATTTTATCTTCCACTTTTGAAGAATTGTTTGACTTGGCTTTTTTACTCGCGTTAGCTTTCAGATCAAGTGTCTTACGAGTTACTGACTACCTTGTGTGTGTTGGATCAGTGAAGTTCAAAATCAGTATCCCATGGTAACACAGACCATGGGACACTGCCATAAATCTGTACAATTTCTAAATATGGGTACGTACCTTTGGGTCCACTCAACTAGTGTCATCAACAGCCCTATCAAAATGGCCAGAGTTACTGTGTACAATGTCAAAGTAAAAGTACATCTTTGCTCAACTCTGATGCTTGATTAGCCCCCTTTAGTATGATCTTAACGATTGAAATTTTCTAACTAGATCAAAAACGCAGGGAGGAGAATTTTCATTCTCAAGAAGAGGCTTGAGAAGAGAGGATAGCAGAGGGTAAAAAATAATACATACAAGGTCTTATACTTTGGGACCTGTCACATAAAAAACTAACCTATCAGGCGGCGAGGGCTCTGACAGGGAAATTAATTTATTTGAAACACGATTATATGATGTGTATAAATAACCAACCATGCATGCATGCCCCTTGAGGCCCTCCTGTCCCTGAGCCACTTGAAGCCAGCTCACAGTAAAACCGTCTGGGAGCAAAATTAAAAGCTACTCAACATTTTTTATTTATTTATTTTTTTTTTTTTTTTTAAGGTCTCCCGTCTGATTCTCCCCTCTCAGCTAGACTTCACTTCCTGTCAGGAAGCCCCCCCGACCCCCACCTCCTCCAACACAACACACCCCGCTGCCCTCTCTCTGGCTGCATAGTTGGCAACGATAGGGAGCCTCCAGAATTAAGTGCCAGTTGGTGTTACTGTGTTTTCTCTACATCTCACTGGAGAGTACCTTTTCAAAGAATAAACAGCATGATATTATCCTCTGAACTACAGAGTGATGGCAGGGACAATGAGCCGCGTGGCATGGCTGTAAAGGGGCGCTGGAGCAGAACACAGGGTGAGGGCAAACAGGGAGGGAGGGAAAAATAACACTTTGATTTGCACTGATCTTGAACCTTGTGTGCCTGTTTAACTGCACAGCGGGGTGTAGGTCTGACTGTGAGAAAAATGATGGGGAATGTATTTTTGTCCCCAGGTTTCATCACATTCCTCGCCACTTCTCTCACCTCTCTTGGCTCCCCAAGTGGTTTATACAACATGCTCTGCTCTTGATCCATCAAAGCCTCACTTATGGGAGAGAAGAAGAAATATGTCCACTGACAGATATAAATGACTATTTAGCAATCCACACTTCAGACTTCTCTTTTACCAACATAACTTTGACAATAAGCAACTAGCAACTTAAAGGAGCTATATGTAGTCCCTTATTATTTCCCTTATTTTCAAATCCCAATGTTAACAGGTCACTTGAGTCATGGAGAGACCTCTACTTTGTTTTAGATATAAAAAGGGACCCAGAGTTGGCTTTCATCCTAAAGGACAGGTAAACTAACATTACTGCAAAGCATGTGAAACACTCAACTTAGATAACGTCAGCTTGACGGCTAACGCTGACCAGTTGCTAACATTTTCTGCTGCAAAATACTACAGTTGTATGGCTTGCCACATTACTTCACCAGCTAATACTGGTACCGGTATTATGTCAAAGTGTGGATTTTAGCCTGCAATGAATAATGTAACAAAACTATTGCATAGCATTTAGCTATTGCATTGCTCAGCCTCTCCACTGAACGATACATAAATAGTTATTGAAAAGACGGCATGCTAGCTAATGGCAGTCAATGTAACTTTCTCATGCAACAAGCATGGGTTAGTTCAACGTCAAGCTGATAAAATTATTATTGTAACACTGCAGTGGGAGTTTGTCAGAGTTTCCAGCATTTTGTGTGATGCTGTCTCTGGTGTGTCGTCTCTGTTTTGGCTGTTTTGGTTGCAATGTGAAGCCTCACCCCTAGAGGCCACTGAAAATTACGCATGGCCCCTTTAATAATACAAAAGTAACTGTGCCCGCGCTTCAACTTACTGGCTGTTTTTTCCTTATATTCAGTGCTACTAAGCTTCCAACTGGTTCCCTCGTTTCTCAGATTATGCTATTGATTGTGTCGAGGAGGAGGACAGTGCACTCACGACCTGTTCCCTGACTGCAGGGGTTTAAACTTCTATGCTTCCACGCCTCTTACTTCTAACCTGGAGGTCAGAGGGTCAGGGGTCAGGAGAAGCCAAGTGTTTTGGGAAGTCAATGTCTTTCTCCCCGTTGACGGGGAGAGCGAGATGCCCATCTGTTAAACAGGTTAACTTTGCTGAGACTGGCTGGGAATATACGATAATGTGTGTTCACTGGATTAGCAAGTCAACGTTGATGTTACAGACATTGTGTATGTGTCAGCTATTGAAAGTTAATAAACCACTTAGTCCAAAATGAAAACTTTTAACACAAACATTTAACAGCAAACATTTACTGACTACAGTTAACTAACTAACTACAAGTTAAACGGTTGATTCAGCTAACTTGCAAAAATACGCAATGCAGCTAGTTGTGGTTTTAAAGTTCTGAGGTATCAATCTCAGACTTTTCTGCTGTCGCCCAAATACAGTGGGGCCAGAGAAGATTACCAAGACAAAAGTCTACAGCCATGCTAGTAGCTCATTGAGGCTGTAGTTAGGCAGTGGTGTTTTGAGGTAGACTAAATGCTGGCACAAAATTCATCATCATAACAAAAACATCATGTTTCAGAATCTGCATTCCAGTTACTACAATTTTCATGAGAGCTACTTGTTTGGTGAGAGGTGCTAATTAAAACTGCTCAGTGAGGTCTGTGAATTAGCCCCTGTTTCTGGAAAGGCGCACTCCTGCTGAATATTTTAAATGTAGTTTTTTAATGCAGATATTTGAGAGACTGGTAAGTCTATACCTGGGTATATGGAAACAAAATGATCTGCACTGCTGTAAACCATAATGGATGGATGGATGAATGTCAAAACAGTCTAAAAAGCATTAGGTTTTGTGTATTTGCTGACATGTGAGGAAGAGCCGTCTTTCCTATCTGAGCTTGACCATCATGCAACCAGCGCCCCTCCACCTCACAACTCCCTGTCCCCCCCTTCCTTCCACTCCATGTACAGGATGCATTTCTGATAAATGGCAGAAGAATGGATGGGCTGACAGAGGGGCCGGACAATAATGGCTGATCTACAGGACACAAATGCAGCTACTGAGAAGATTTATGGGCCTCTGCTCACCGTACTGTCCAGTAACCGATGAGATGATTTCTCAAAGCTCTGAACGGACGGTAGCGAGCACAAGGGAAAAGCTCTTTCTCTTGTCCCAGAGCATTATTTATTAATCAGATGTTTGGTTGGAAGCCACTTGAAGAAGTGGAACCAGGAAACAACATGCTGGCCGTAAACATGACAAAGAATGGAGAAAACAAGTGTGAGAGGGAGAGTGAAACTGTCGAGGCGAATCAGGGGCATGGGAGAGGGGAAAGTGGTTCTTTACATGCAAGACCCTTAAGGTTCACTGGAAAAAAACTTAGATGATATTTGTATAATATTCAAGAGCTACTTTTTGGAAGTCATCACAATCAATAGCCTAGATGGGCTATGACACCTCAATGTTTAACCTTATAAAATCTCTATCCAGCTAATTCTTCTTATTTCATCTAATTAGCACCAAAGCATTGTGTATTAATCTGTCATAAACCCCTGTTCAACTTGTCATGGGAGCCCTTTATAGTATTAGACAGAACATTAACCCGCGCCAATTTGATTAATTGCTTGTAATTCTATTAAGCAAAAATGCCCAAAATTCTCTGGTTCCCGAATATGAATATTTCATGCTTAATTTTGATTAGTCTTTTATGGTGGTAAACTGGGTATTGGACTGTTGGTTGAATAAAACAAGCAATTTAAATAGGTCAACTCGTGCTCTAGGAAATTGTAATGGCCATGTTTCACTATTTTCTGACATTTTAACCAAACAATAAATAAGACCAAACAATGATTTGAGAAACTAATCTGCTGATTAATTGATAATGTTAACATTTAAAAGTTCGGCTCTTAAACATAGTAAATCTTGAATTGACAACAATGCCAGGTGCAGATGCATTAAAAGGCAGCTCGTTCTACTGTTTCTTCTCTGCTGCAGCTATAGTATATGATCATTAATCCTCATTTTGTATATTCAGCAGTCCTAAAGGATCAATATTATACTGGAGAACAAGGCAGCATGCCATCCCAACAGTTAATGTTTGATCGAAATGGTCCTTTAATTGGGAGCACTGTTGTAGTTGTTAAGAAATGGGGCACTATCAAACAGCGGTTTACAATCCCCTCCTCAATGCCAAGCTGATGTGGCCACCAATGCAACTTTCATAGGATCCCTGATTAAAAACTGCTCTGTGGTCCCTAGCCTCCTGACCCTTCACCCTGGCTCCACTCCATCTCAAAGCTTGGGAAATTAATTAAAATTTCACAGAAATGGTATCGCGTCGCATCTCCGATGAAGGTGTGGGGGTGTAGGGGGAGAAAAATCAATCAAAATCGTCTCCATCTACTCCCTCTACTGGTTGGCTTGAAGGCAGGAAGGAAGCACAAGATGCCCACAGAGGCACTTCCTGTGAGAGGATTGAGTGCTTCCTGTGCCAGAGGGCCCAACAAACTTTCCTAAATAATGTCATCAATCATGCCACTGGGTTCACTCTCACTGCCCCACAAGGAGAACAAACACACAAATAATTACATGTTGTAATTTAGCCCAGAGGAAAGTCTGTCCCTGTTTTCCCCCCTTTCCCCAGTGAAAAGCTGCATACCGCTCCTACCCCCCCCCCCCTTTCTCCCTTTACACAACAATAAAATTACATTTGCATTAGCTGTGAGAGAATTTGGTTGGATGATTTATTGAAGCAATCAACACCACGCTGGCCAATCCCTGGTCTTCTCACTGAGACAGAGAGAGAGAGAGAGAGAGTGTGTGTGTGTTGGGGAGATTGGGTGGGGTAGCTTGGAGCTTAGAGAAAAGAAGAAATAGCTTGGGTTGGGGACCAAAGGGGGAAGCGAGGTATGAGCTGTGCAGCGGAGCAATCACCAAGATTCTGCCTTTGATTAGATTAGCATTAAACAACACCCTGACAGATATGACAAATAGGTGCATTAGAGCCTGTCATTCTGCTCTCTTTGGTTTTCTATCTAGCTTTCACTCCTGCTATTCCTACGTCTCTCGAAATTATAGGGCTCACATTCCCTCCATGTGTTCCACTAGCACAAATCTATGCGCGGCCACTAACATCCAAACAGATGTGTAATCTGACTGCATTACCTTTTTAGAGAAGACCCGAAGTGAATAATGGGAAGCAAACAGAGTAGGGGTTAAAAGGGGGAGATGGTAGAGGAAAGAAAACCAGATGACAGGCACTGTTTCTTTAGAAAATAAAAGCTGATAAAAAAAAAAAAAGCAGAGCGCAGTGGTGAGAGGGGTGTCATTAATCAGATGTGTTTTTGTATTATTGGAGATCTTTGTTTTTTATGAGGTGTTTTAAATGGTAAAGACGCAAACAAACCGGGCCAGAGGGGAGTTATTATCTGTTGTCCTTGTCACTGGATGTGTGTATATGAGGTCAACTGTGCTCTACACTGAATAAATAAACTGTTCATATGAGATTTACACATAAATATAAAGTACATTGTGTACTATGTTTTGGTCCACATACAGTAACTAAACAGCCTTTGGTAGCTTTGTGTCTCTTAATGCTAATCAGCTATCCTGGAGTGATCTATTGACATCCACGATCATTGATCTGCCCACTTCTGCTTATGATCCCCGAATTAGTATTCATGAATCCGGCAGCAGCTAAATAAACTTGGCAACAAAACACCCACAAGACAACAGAGAAGAGAGGGATAATCAATGCAAAGCACCATCAAATCTACATTATCCCTCCTCATCAGTTTGGCCAGGCCACAAGGGCCGGTGCTCGGGTCAAAGGTGACGCAGACAGGTCGCCCACCCTTGACCCTCAAACCAATATTTGCGGCCAGAGATGCCTTCTCTCCAGTTCCTCTGCCCTCAGTCGGGGACAGGGTGAATGTGGAAAGGTAGACAAGGTAGTGTGGAGGAAAGATAAGGTGTTGGATGGCTCACTGTCCACTCTGGGCTGTGGATTTATTGCACTCAAGTTGAGCCTGATAAATCAGATCAGGAAGAAAAGCAGAGGACGAGGTAAGAAAAGATATAGATGCCAGACTCGCCTGTGAACACAGTAGCATGACGAGCTCCACCACTGAGCTGCTGGACTTCATACACACCAGGCCTGGAGAAATGGGAAAGAAAGGGATTCAGAAAGATATGCACATTTGACAATAAACAAATTTTATTGTGTGTTTTATTTCATAAACCTTTCCTGTGCTTGTAGAAACACATTAAAGCACTAAACAAATAACAGAGATTCCCAAACCTTGTGCCATCTGCAAGGGAGGTGATAGTATTGATGGGCCTAATGAGCTGACATGATGTTACTGTAAACTAATACATATTTGGGCCTTGTATTACAGGCCTGAATTGGCCAGCATATGTCTCATTGATCCCTAATGGCAAGCCCTGGGCTTTTAGAGGGCAGGGGGCCACTAGACTGTCCAAAGTCTGCTTCACAGGGACAGACGGGAAGAAAGCAGAGTAGCCTTTGGTCTTTCAGTTGCTATTCGTATGACACAGATGCACATGGTCCATCACACATGCAGAGAAGACACACACATGTACACACACACACACACCTCCCCCTGCCTTCGCTTCAGGCCCCCCTGCAGCTATCAATCAACTTTCCATTTTGTTTGGTGGCAGCAGACATCCCAAACACTGCTATTAGTGGCCTGGCCTCTGACCTGCCCCCCTAGAAACCTTCAGCACAACTACCAGCTCTTGGCTCAATGCACACTATTGGATTAACAAGAGCCTGAAGATGTTGGATTTAAATGAGGACAGCAGTAAAAAGACGCACCCTCGTTGAGGTCTGCGAGGATGCAATGAAACATTTTGTAAGCTTTTTTTAAATAATTTTTTTTTTTTTTTAAACGGAATCTGTAACAAGTCTCCATGTTGTACTCACTTGTGCCTTCAATAAGGAGCTCTTGTCCATGGCTGCCCAGAAGGGTCCGAGAGAGGAAGGGGGCAAAGTCCACAAAGATCTCTCTCAGCAGAGGAGCTGCTTTCTCCAGAGCATGCTCCAGGCGCTCTGAGATACTGGAGATGTGGGGATGTAATCCAAACAACATATAAACACAAATAAAAACACACGTAAAATAAAAACACAAGTAAAATTCAATAGGGTAGAATGAAACTGCATGCAACTCCATAATAAATCTAGGAAATAGCAAATACAAACATCAGTAAAATAGTTTTTTTTTAATGTGAAGGAAAAGAACAATCAGGGGATATGCATTAATAACCGACTGTGTATGCTTATGTGTATAAAAAGCTGATAGTGTATGTGCTTGTGTACATGCATGTGTGTATGTGAGAGAGAGAAAAGAAGATGAATCACCTCATATTGGGGGCTGTGTTCTGGGTCACAGGGGAGAGCGGGGGGACAGATGGCAGGCTAGCGCTGGCTGGAACCTGGCCGCCTGCTGCAGGGAGAAACCAAAGAACTCTGTTATTAGTCTGGATGTTGGACAAGAATAAGATGCTACACACACACACACACACACACACACACACACACACACACACACACACACACAGCAATACATTATATGACCAAGTTAGCGCCATAAACCTGTGTGGAAACATGCCTCTTATGAAAAAACACAATGGTGTTCATTCAAATGTATAGAACAGGGGGATTTATGGTCAAATAGGGCAAGTGGGGTACAAGTATAATTTTATGGTTAGATAGTGGATGATGTGCACAGAGCACAATATGTCTTCCTTATCAATTTACATTTCAGAGATTTTCATCATGGAAACCTCTTATTTGTGCAGTGAAAGGCTGGCAACATCTCACTGTCAGCTGCAGTCATACTTTAAACAGTGAGATCATTTTTGGATTGTTTTTTTTAATTTCAGTCATATATTATAACACAAACACACACAATATTGTGGATAGTCTTTTTTTATAACTAAATAATATTTTCAGCGTTGCACCTGTGTGAATGTGAGATGTTAAAAAAAACTTTTTTTTTTCTAAATTGTTTTTACTCATTAAGTCATTAAATACCAATTTACCCCTCTGGGCTGTTTTTGTGACTGTTTCATTATACAACTAAAAGGTGCTTTATGACTTCATTCTGGAGACAGAGGCACACAAGGTACAAAGTCCATGTTTGATTGATCTGGCAGTAAATTCACTTCCCTGTGGCTCATAAATAAGCTAATGCCCAGCTGAATATGGAGGAGGGGGATTCCTCTGGTGTTTCAGCGGGCTTGTTTTTCCAGCCAGGACAGTCTCCAAGCAGGGATAACTCTTAAGGAATGACAGACAGTGTAATGTGGTCTGGAATGTGTGTGCGTGTGCATGTGTGTGTGTGTGTGTGCGCCTGTGCGCGCATGTAAGGTGTTAAGCAGCGCCATGTGGGCCTGGTGAGAGTATCCCTCTCGAGCTGAAGTAGCTCCTTCAAACAAAGAGGAGTAAATGAACGTCTCCATTAGTCCTCCCACTGCCGCACTAAAACAGACTCACACGCTCACAAAGCACATTTTACTCAACACTGCTCAATGACACAAAGCACCCTATGCATACAGCTTTAACATTTATCAGTCACATACAGACACACACACTCCCCAACCTGACTTTACAGTAAATGCACAGTATTATTCCCATGTCACCCCCTCCTTTCTTAAACATACACAGACTCCTCAATGAAAAAACATTACACTTTCATACACACAAAAACAAGCAGAAAGGTGAAAAAAAACTGCAGGCCTCACAATCACTATTTACGGTCACTGTTGAGTCTGTGAATATAGGACAGCTGGTGTAGGCATAAAGAGTTTAATATGTTATTCTATTCTTCTAAATGACTAATATAAAAGCTTTTCTTTGTTTGCATTTATATTTACACCAGTAAAATATTTTATAATCATTTTTAAATACGTGTTATATGTTTTATTTTAAAAATAAATTTTACTGTATAAACCAAGACTATAGGCACTACGGCAATTACAACTGAATTAGTGTAACTCTAATGCTTCATGCTGTCTTCTCAAGCCTTTGGTAACTGGATTACATGTACAAACGCAGCAATATTATTCTGCCAGACTCACAGAGGAGCAAAATAAATACTGATTGTGTGTGTGTGTGTGTGTATATACTCACTAGCTGCAGAATCCGCAGATGTGCTCTGGGAGGCGTCATCAGAAGATACTACAGCAACACTGTCAATAGGTGTCCCACCAGACACAGATGCAGCAGTGGCTGCTGGGATGGGAGTAGAGGTGCCTGGAGATGGTGTCATGCCCACTTTTTTGGGTGCAACGATGACACTTCTGTAGAGAGATCAGATAAATTATTCATTTAATTGTCACCTTGACAGAACTATTGTAAGAAAATGCTGACAGTGCCAGTTCACAGCAAGCCTCAAAAGACTCTTATGTACACAGCATGGCTGAACAACACCAGCTCCGTCATCAATCCATTAGACTGGAAGAGTAATTACAGGGCCACTTTACTGGCACAAAATATTTTAAAACAGTCACATTCATCTTGCCACAAACCAAGCAGCTACCTGTAGCAGTCTTTCATCTGGAACAATACTCAAATCCTATAGCTAATTCTAAAAGATTTCAATGGCCTTGTGAAGAAAAATGCATTTCTGTTGCTTGTTGATACATTACAACATGTACTGTACAGGCCAAGTACATAGTATATTTCTTTCCGAAAGAAAAAACTGAAGCCCATTTTTTGGTCTATGTTTTCCATTTCTACAGTCCAAACTACATATGTAAAATTAAATATTAAAAAGCAATTCTTCTAAAATGGTAAGTAGGGCCTATACAGTTTGACATTTTCCACTACCAGTGCCAATATATCTGAATTATGGTATGCATTACCAAAAACAACAGTTTGAGGAATAGTATTCAATAAATCACTTTTTTTCTTTTAACAAAATATGGCAAACTTCATCAGTGTTTAACAATATCTTAATGCAAGCATCTTTGCCTAAATAAAATACTGTCTAGCCTTAGCCATGATTCCTGATTTCACTATTTAGATTTTTGATTAAAGAATGAGTGAGAAAATACTGAGACGCAGGCTTTAGTTAAGTTTTACATTTACCACTGCTAAAATTACTGTAACTACTTTTTTGTCTGTTCAGCACAAATCCCCGATCCGCTGTCTTAAATTTAGCTTAAACAGTTATCTATTCAATGATTATCCTGCTTCTTTAGATGTCCCTCCTGTGAAGTAACAGGAAGCGTTTCTCGTAGTGATGTGATGGTACGACTGAGTGGAGTTCAATTCCCATCCGGCGAACAGCAGATGGGAGGAGAGGACGATGCAGATAAGCTGTCAGTTTAGACCAGGGCTCTGACAGACCACTGGCCATATCAAAGAAAGTCTGGCCCTGCTTATCAGTGCTGACACAGGGGAAGCAGGGTATAATCACTGGCTACTGCTCCCTCTCAGAAACACAAACCAATGCAGGCTTACAGAGATATGCAAGCCATACATGAAATGAACAAATACTGAATATGGAAAGAAGGGGAGCATACAGACAAAAGAGCTAACATACATTCCTGCACATTCCCAGAATCAGTGTGTATGTATGCTTTCATGCGCGCGCACACACACACAAATAGTTGGGTCTGGCTGCCTATGGTGCAGACAGTAACCTGGCTGCAGAATCAAAAGCAGTTGATTTAAGGCAGCTGATCAGATCTATTAAAAGTTACAGTGAATGTTAAACCCTGACAGTTGACCTTTGCTTCAAGTGATCTATGATTTGAGAATAATAGTGCTGCATACGGATCCCTGTGGCTTGACAGTTTCACAATTTTTAAAGTACAAACACATACTGAGAAGGTCCAGAGTGATATAAACTGAAGTAGTGACAGAACAGAATGAAATAATTGTTGATAGCCAGGAAGGGTGGAGATAAGTCTCTGGTAACTTTTTTTCTGATAGTGAGTGGGCTGGATGGTGGTATCAGGGAAGAAGGGCGGCGCTGACATGAAGCACCCCAGGTGTCAACAGCAGGAGAGAGAGAAACAGGGAGACAGAGGACCCCTGGTGTGAGAAGGCTGGGAGTGTGTGTGTGTGTGTGTGTGTGTGTGTGTGTGTGTGTGTGTGTGTGTGTGTGTGTGTGTGTGTGTGTGTGTGT
>JAPMOB010224303.1:0-30313 GCA_029875015.1 Lepomis gibbosus
TCTTCTGCGCATGCGGGTCACTTTCAGGCCGCGACAGTTCACACTGGAGTCTGATATGGGCCACATTTAAACTATAATGTTAATTGTCAAACAAAAAAATCAGATCTGGGGAAAAAATCGGTATTGAGCATTAAGGCCTGCAGTCTGAACGTAGCCTATGTTAACTTTATGCAAATTAAGGCAAGCCCTTTGTAAATTGCCAAGTCAACTGATTGGACAAAATACATTTTGTTGTACATATTGCTGCAGTTCTGGTAAATTTGTTTTACAAGCTGTCACACACATAGCTAAACAACTTGGCATGATGAATGCAAGTCAATTTGTTCAGTGGCCCTCCAACCTGAAGTTGTTGGAAAAGTTGGAAAAACAAAAATGTACGTGCACGCACACACCGTTTAGTTCCTGAAGCAATGCACCTTTTGGGAACCATTCAAGACACAGGATGAGACAGAGAGACTATTGGAGAAACGACAGCAAACTGGAGGTGACATAACATCTCTAAGCCAGTCAAATTGATGAAATTACAAAAGATGAAAGGCTGCAAAAAGAATAGAAGCGATAGAAGAAAGAAGATTGATCAAACTAGTCCTCTAATCACACAGCACTCCAATCCAGTCATCTCCCATCTACCTGTCCTTTCACTCCCACCCTCTCATATCACTATGTATGCCTCCCACATCTAGTATCTCTCTCATATCTTCCCCTTCCTCCCAAAAAAATTAAAATAGGAGATGAGGAGAGAAGGAGGAAGGAATACAATTCAATTCAGTCTTGATACAGTTACTGCATTTCAATCAGCTTTCCCCTTTCCTTTCTTCCCCTTCATTCATCATTCTCTCGTTCTCAATTATCCCTCACCAGCTTCCTCCCTCATTCCCCTCTGTAGCTGCTTGTTTAGACTGGACAATGACAAATTGGAGAGAATGAATACGCTGGGAACGTGGGGGTCAAGGAGGGCTGAGTGTGAGGGACAGGGAGTGGAGAGGGGAGGCAGAGGGGTAACTTGAACTTGCCATGACTGGCGTGTATGGAAAATAAAACCCAGCCGATGGTGACGTGTTATGAATGGCAGTC
Organism: Lepomis gibbosus; assembly: GCA_029875015.1. Lineage (NCBI taxonomy): Eukaryota > Metazoa > Chordata > Actinopteri > Centrarchiformes > Centrarchidae > Lepomis > Lepomis gibbosus. The sequence continues at coordinate 1,075 of JAPMOB010224303.1, forward strand.
ATTATGAATGGTTTGCAGAGAGAGGGCAGGCTGGGATGTTTGAAAAAATAAGAGGGGGGAAGCTGCAGTGGGATAGCAGAAGAAGAACAAATGATGTTGGAGCTTTCCTGTAAAAAGCTAGAGGGGGCAACTGCAATATTCAAGGTGCAATGCACGAGTAAGGGGTTCAGTATAAACAAGGTTTTATCATGGCAAAAGTGCCTATCTGTTGCAAATGGGCAAACTCGAAGGTAGGACGAAAAACTTACAGAGGAAAGTGGTGCAATGAATCAAACAAATGAGGACTACACTTTCAGATAGTCAGTCCTCAAAAGTATGGAGTGAAATTACACTTAAAATGGTCACAAATGTGAATTACATGATCTACAAATATTTTTTTTAACTTACATTTAAATTTGAGAATTTTGGTTAGAGCAACAATTAGCAAAGGGACAAGAACTGCCTGACAAGATATGTTAAAAGGAAATACAGTCCACCCCTATGTAGTTCAAAGGAAATGTTTCAGTGGAGTTTTTTACTTTGGATTTTGGGCAGATAAATAAATAAGTAAAATAAGCAACAATCTTCTAATTTCACAACTTCTGTGAATCATTTTGGAGATTTGGAAACATACACAATCTTAATCGCAAAACTTACAGGGACTGATAGAATTGGCTTTCATTCATGCGATCATACAATCACAAATTCATCAAGGGAAACAGCACAGATTTTACGATGTGTATTGGACAGAAACACAAAGGTTAAGAAACACAGGGAAAGTGGTTCAAGTACTCCAGGAAGACAGCACTGATTTATGTGTCACGAACACATGCAGTACAGTTTGATATTTCTTCTTTGGAAGTAAAAGGAATATAGCGCTAAGCAAGTGATGGCAGCAGAACAGAAAAAAACAGCAGGGGAAAGTTGGCTTTTGCTTAGTTTTTAGTAAGTTTGGTCAACATTCTTCCTAATCAAATGCAGACGGACATATGTGGTGCAGACACATATGGGTTTTACATGGTAATATTCAGCAATTAGGCTCATGCAATCTGGAGCCTCAATAAATATATTGCGGGAGTAGTGAGAACACCATCAAACTGTTTTCCATTGCTCTCTCTCGTACAGCTTGCGATGACAATATTGAGCTTATGTGTATGTACCATAACAACATGCGCCTGATTTCTGTAACAACTAATGCAATTTCCATTTAAGGTAAAGTGATGACAGAAACAAAGGACAGAGCCATTAACATCAGCAGGATAAAACCATACTACCCAAATACAACTGCAGAAAGAGTTCAAAGTCACACAAAGTGTGTTTGATCTACGGCAATAAAATTCATTTTAAAATTAAAGAGGGGAAAACAGAGGGGGAGACAGAAACAGAAAAGGAAGAAAGTGTGACTAAGGGAGCAGAGGAGAGACAGTAAAAACATCTCTTCCGACATGCACAGCTAATGATTTCAATATTAGATCAATGTTCTCTCCTCTCCTAACATTTCAGGGTGTTAGAAGAATAGAAAAGATAATACAACTTTTTAATTAAAAACTGGTTGCTATGGCAACTGATATTTAATCATTCAGCATTTGCTGTGCAGTTCACAGTAATAAAAAAAGGATTCCAAAGTTTAAACGGTGAGCTTGGTATGTCCATGTTTCATTTGTTAAACCGGGTCAGTCTGTATGCTAGCACATTCTTGTTGCTTCAACTTGTGTGTGTCTGTTTTATGTGTGTGTGTGTGTGTGTGTGTGTGTGTGTGTGTGTGTGTGTGTGTGTGTGTGTCTAACAAACCTGAGTTGAGGTCCCGTCCAGGGTTGAAAGCTCGGCTGTTGACGGTGGGGGAAAGTCTGTCACAGCAGATGGTCTTGGAGACGTTGGTATTGAAGTTTCCATCAAACCTAAATACACACAAACAAGCAACATTTTACAAATTTATAGAGCGTGTCCTGCTCATTTGTTAGTGGAGCAGCTCTGACTTTTCTCTTAGCAACAGATTTAATACTCCACCGCTTTATTTCCAATAGGTTTGCAAACACCTCCGACTTTATCGTTAATGTTCATGTTTTAACTAAAAACTAAAAGAAACTGTATGTGATCACAGAATTTACACAAATAGTGAAGAAATCTATGTGAAACCAGGAAATTAATCCAATTACGTAAAACATCTGTTGAAGCTAAAAGACCCTGCTTGTTTCATTTGAGCTGAATTGTATCTCAGGCTATGTCATCTGTTGCCCAGACCTCATATTAAAGTAGGAGTTATTGCAAGCAGATAATATATTCCACAGAAAACCACTTGAATTCTGTTTTTTTCCCAACTAAGCTAATACCCAGTTCCCTGAATACATCTGAATGTGATTGTAGGAAGGGCTGCCCGCTTAGTGTGATTCAAATCATGTGTCACAGAGCCCCAACTTGTATTATTGGTCTCTTTGTCAAATGTTTTATTTTCAACAAAAGATTTGCAGTAAAACAGTTTGCCATTGAGACATTGTCATCTAAATGTTTCTATGTATTGATTATATTATTAAATATATTGATTATAATTATATTATATATGGCTGTTCCCTGGCTAAATACAAAGCTAATGATAATAGAATGCCATGGTAAAGACAGAGTATAGAGAGTATACCCCAGTTATTAGTTAAGCAGGGAATATTTGGCTAGATTTAGTCTTTATTTATTTTTGTCAAATTGTTTTAATTCTTGTGTGTTAATGCAGATGAGACTGCGTTATATTAAAAAACAAAAACAAAACTCTTTTCAGTGGCTTCTCAGGTTCTCACTGAAAACATCTCAGTTAAAGGTTCAGTGTGTAAGATTTAGTGGCATCTAGTGGTGAGGGTTGCGAATTGCAACCAACATTCCAGCCTACCACTGCCCCCTACCTTTTGAAAGAGCATTTGACAGCTACGGTGTCTCACCCAGCACAAAAGGTGTCTCTTCTGAGACAGCAGAGAGTTACCAGTCAAGAAATAAGTTTTATTTAGTTACATTTATTAAGAATTTATATTGACTTAATTTTTAGTCAGAAAAACCATATATATTACTGTGACTTGGACACTGACAGATAACATGGAAAATGTAAGCCAACAGTGTGTAACATTGTCACTGTTTCTGCATTACAGTCCACTATAAACCGCACATGAAATAAAGTTTATATAAACACTGTCAAGGGAAACACAGTAATTCTCTCCGATTATGGACCCTCGCCAAAACTGCCCAATAATATCTGGCCTGCTGCCAGATTATGGTGCTTTGATAGCGGCAAAGAATATAAATAAATAAATACTTTGATAGCGTTGCTAAACTAGATCTCAGTCATGACAACAACAGTTACTCACATACTAACTTTCTCTTTAGTGGTTGTGCCTACAAAATAAAAGCATGACAAGCTTGTTACTGTGATGCCGTATCTGGAGATGAACTGAGCTTTTACTTTGAAAAATTCTGAACAACATTAAAAGAGTGTGTAGCTTGCTGGACACACCTCTGAAAGAGCTGTCAGAGAATGTGATTCCCCTAAATGTTCTCTGCCTGGAGATACTGGGGAATTGAAAAAGTGTCCATAAGGTTGATAGATGTGGATCAAACAAGGAAACAAAAACCGTGCAGCACATGCTGTGATCTGAGAAACATTCGCTGCAGAATCCAACAAAAATTTTGATACCATTATGCATTTTCTTCATAATCTACACTTATAATGGAGCCCTGATTGGATAGTACAGGAGGGACTCATTCAGAAGGTAAGAGCACTAAATAGCACTGTGAACCAGTTCCTGAGGTTTTGAAGACATTTACATTCCCATATTCTAATCAATTACGTAAAATGCACTGTATTGGGCTGAGACTGAGAGGCACTTGTACTGTTCAACGCAGGATTATGGTATTTGAGGAGGCGAAAGTGGTAACTACAGACTGTAATTAGAGAAATTTCTATAATAATTAAATTTTTATATTTATACATCAGCCAGACTCAAAACTAAAACACTATAGGGCTGTTCTTGTGTGGCATGTTCATTTATTCAAATGATTTTAATGAGCCACAGAATTGAAGTTTTTCTCCATACCTCCTAATCAACCAGGCTGTGAACAATTTAATTTGGCCCTAAACAGCAATATTTTGTAACATGCTCTTTATCTCTTGTACTTAGTAATGTGACTGTTAGCACTGAGGATACGTCTCTGTTGGCGAAGCTTTAACAAAAAGCGGATCAGCTACACTGCTTTCATCTGCAATCCAAACAAACTCATATTTAACAAAGGTATTATTTTTAAAATGCTGTGCTAGTCAAAGAAGACTTGCTACTTGCACTATAACTAAACCCTACAAGAAGCTCTGTAGTAGTGTAAAAAATGTGACCCATGTAGCGTTGTCCTTGAGCATGAGACACGTGGCTTGTCTATGAACATCGTCACACCGATCATTTAATTGTGTTCGTGTTAAACAACAGCATTAAGTTATTTTAAAATGTCTGTGTGTGTTGATGGTAAAGCCTGGTTTCCAAAGCCCACATCTCTGGAGTTAAGAGCTGACAAAATGAAAGGTATGCAGAAGAGCAGCCTGTTCTGTACTGCACCAAGCCTGGGTGCTTTGATCCTTCTATCCCTCCAACTAGACTGCCCCCCACCACCAACCCCCTGGCTTAGTAACATACAGACAACACCACACGTAAACACACATACTACACACTCTGGCACTGGCCGGGTTTGATTGACAGGTGCTGTGATGTACAGATTGTGTTTGAACTTGACTCATTTAGAGTCCCATAAGGCCAAAGTCATTACCATTCTCCTTCAACTCTGTTTGCATAGAAGCGGTGGGCAGGACGCTCAGCAAAATGTGTGTCAGATAAAAAATACATTTGCAGCCGCTTTGAATTCCACATCAAAAAAACATTTGAGAACGAGAGAGAGGGAGAGGGAGTGCAGAGAGGAGGGCTTCGATTCCGATCAGAAATCTTAATGAGGGAAAAAAAAATCTGTTTTGCAAAAAGGCTGGACTCACCGGATACAATCACAAACAACAATACAATCTTGAGCTGATTCACAGAATATGAAGATTAACTGTACAAATCCAATCTCTTATACATGAATTTTCTAAACCGAATGCATGGTGCTTTAAATAATTCTTCCATTGAATATGCATATTAATAATGTATTGCTTGATTACCATACGTCCCAAAAGGGAATGTTCTCTATGCAGTAATTAGAAATTATCCTGAGGACAATTCAATAGACAGCTCCATTAATGGGACTGGTGTGTCCTTGTAGAATGATTCAAACTACAATTTACTGGTTTCTTTTTTCTCTTTTTTATTTGCATTTCACCCACAATCAAACTGTAATATATACAATGCGTCAGTTCTAAACAACCATGGGGCATGTTGCAATAGGGAACAACAACAGTTTTTCCAATTTTGGAAATACAAATCTTTTGTAAGACACTGGAGAAAAGGCATGGAGCCTTATAGCATAGAGTGAAACAGGCAGGCAGCTCTAAATAAGGCAACACCTGCCGTGTTCAGCAGTTACCAGCCATCCGCTGTTTATAAAATCCATTATATTAAGCTGTACCCTGCTGTAGAAACCATATATATCCACAGAGGAGGCAATCATACGCCATTCCAAAAGCCTGGTGAATACAATTACCTTGAAGAGGCTCGCTGTTGTGCGAGCTCCAACGTCAAGAGTAATACCCTTTCTAATGTGTTTGCAGTCTCTCAGAGAATAGCAGCGATACAGCATGTAACATGCTAGCTGGAAAATGGAGGGTGCTTTAAAAAAGCTCTGTCCAAACAGATCTGACTGTGATACTAATATGCAGAGTGGATTTTGGAGTTGTGTTTGGTGTCCAGCAGCTCCTTCACAAGAAGGGATACAAGGTAAAAAAAAAACTGGTGGATTTTGATCTTGTGCTGTTCTATTGCACTGACTGAATTAAAGTGAGGGACTTCACCTACTTCCACGGTGCACGGAGGAGGGAAAAGTCTGCAGAGGTCAAAACTCCAGCAACATTGAATGGGTGTAGACAGTATTAGCAACACCCGTCAAAACCATACAATCTAAAACATTGCAGCCACTAACTATATGACTCAATTAAAAAAAGATTGCACCAAGCTTTTTAAAAATTCTTTATTGTAGACGTTTTTCAACCTGCAAAGCACGCTCTTTCAGATTGGGCCCTAAGACATGAGTTGACCAGCTCAAAAGAACTTGTTTCAGACGTTTTGTTACTCCATTCGTTTGATTTAGATATTGGATGATGACTTCAATTGTACTACTGGAAACAGACCAGTAGGCCAGTAGGCCAGAAGATGTTTCATCCCTCAGAGACTCCTTCAGTTCTGAAGAAGTCTCTTGGATGAGGGATGATACGTCTTCTATTTTCTTCAACAAAGTCCAGTTGCCCTTGGCCTCAACCCTCGTTGGATAAGGAGGAATAAATAAATGTAAGCAGGGGGGGAAGGGAAAAGTTTAAGGAAAGGACCACAGGGGGGAAGAATGAAGAAGGTAAGAGGAAGAGGTTGACATTAACAGAGGCATGTGGAGAGAGAGGGAAAAAAAAGTTCTGACAGTGGCCCAACATTTACACCTGTTAAGGTCACTTAAACAAACCCCCTCCCAACCTGCCTGGTATTTTGCCATCACCCTCTCCAATGTGCAAACAGAGGTATCAACATCGTGCTGACTGAGTACCCAGAAGATCAGCTTGATCTGAAGCTCTAATTTTGAGTAACTGCTCACTGGTGCCACATATACTCTTGATCTGGACTGTAAATCTTCCATTACCTCAGATAGTGATAGTTCTTCTTAGGAAACAAGAGCTCTGTATTAGCACTATGGTATAATATTTACGTTTAATTTATGAGCGAAGGTACTGGACATTCTATATAATCCCTCATATGATATTACATATAGTATAGCAATCCTGTGATCACTGGCATGGAGTTCCGCATTTAATGTTCTGTTCAGCAATGCAGATTCGTGAAAAAAATGCTGTTGACGTCATGCTGTGATACAGCCAACCCAAATGCGTATAATACATTTAGTTGAGAAACCTGCAATTAATACATTAAATATGGCCTATTATATATCTGTTTTGTGATAAGAGTTAGAGCCCTTATTATACAATGCACATCCTAGTTGTCTCAAAGATTTTAACACTTTTTAGTTCAAAAAGAATCTGCATAGAATCTAGATAAAAATCTGCAAGTCATATGGCTAGAAACTAAACACTAATCATAGACTGGACAAGTACGGGATTCATAGGGCTGTTGCAATAATCTCAAAATTGAAATACCCCGCTATTGCTCCAGCCTACCACAGAGGATGGCAAGCACTGCAACAACCGCAATGTTCATACTTTAGACTTCAGTGCATGTTAAATTAATAAATTAGTGCTTCAGTTCCACAACCATAACGAGCTCTGTAACGGCTCAAGGACAGATCCCAATGGGCTGTACATGACGTACATAAGTTCAAACTTGCTGTAAGTGTTGCCATATTTTGTGTTGTTTTACTGTTTATTTTAAAGGTTAGATAACTTGGTGTTGTTGCGCGGTTAATATGGCTAGCAGGCTCGGCGATGTTGAACTGACGTTGTGCAGTGAGGTGAGAGCCCCACTCTTACTATGCCATATGGCTTCAAATTACTTCATTGATGAAAAATGCGATAATACTATATACCACGCTTCCCCAACATATTAATGCGGGGGAAATTACTTCACCGCAACAGCCCTAGGGATTCCAACTACTTTTCCTAAGAAAATCCTTCCCAACACAGGAGTTGCATATCTTCTGCATATGGTATCAGAAAGTCAAATCCTGATTCATGAAGACAGATCAATATCTGTCACAGAAAGGAACAAGGATGCAAAAGGTATTTCTTGATACAGTGGTCGAGGTAGTAATGGCATAGACTTTAGGTCAAGCGGCATGATGAGGGTAGTCTTGAGTAAAATATCTCCATAACAACTGGATGGACTGCCATGAAATTTGGTACAAACACCTAGAGACACCTTGCCATGTTTTGTTTCCCTCTACATCTCTTTTCTTCTTTGGTGAGACAGTTGTTTGTTTACATTGTAAAAAAACTCTTCAGAATCATATAACTAGCATTTTCCTTACACAGTCCATTTACAACTTATCTCTTCAAGAAGTACTGGAGAAATGAGATTGTTAAGTGCCATCTGGGCTGCTCCCAAACACACTTCTCAGTTTAACAGCTGCATAGCAATAGAACTGTTCAAATGAACACTTGGAGATTGCACGTTAAAAATATAAACATACAAACACACTTGCACACACACCAACTCGATGAGTCACATACATTTGCTATTTTCAGGTACGGCCTGTCGTTGAGACCAAGCAGTTATTAAAGCATACCACCGGGCGCTAAGCACTGTCCTCGGTGGCCTCCCTGTGAAATGGCTAACAGACATAGACACCCTGTGAACCACCTGATCCCCCTCTAAACTGGCTGACCTGACTGAGACCCCGAGAAGCAGCTGATGCCTTAGACTAATGATGGAGACTTTGAAGTGGACTACAGAGAACTGAAGTCCTGTCCCAATTCTGGCACAGATCCTATTCAGCCAAGAACACAGTAAAGTTTTTTCTATTTTTTTTCTTCTTCTTTAAAAAAAAAAGTAATCTTTGTCTGCATTTTGTGTTAATAAACAAGATACTTTATAAGCGAGATGAGAAATGACATTCAACAACATTCCTTTGGCTGAATGTGAACCAGGGACAATGCAGTTGTGGCATGGCTAGCATCTTAAAGAAGAACTCTGGGCAATTTTTAAGTTAATCTTGATTGCAATACTTTTGTGAGTACTGTCTACAGCTAGCCGTCTAAAACACCATTTAGGTGAATTTAAACAATGGCTAAGTTGCTAAACGCATCTTGTTGTCATGTAAGAGCCCTGTCCATGTTGGACAGACATTTTAATTGCATTTTGTGTCTGTTAAGAGTCACAAAGACACTCTTTATGTAAATGCCCCATAACTGCCGTTTTAGCTACGTGGGAGCTCTGGGCATTAGCTGTAGCAGCTCTGTGTTGCAAGCACCAATCCGGTTCGTTTTTTTTTTCTATAGAAATGCTCACAAAGGTATAACGATCAAGATTAACTTAAAAATTGCCCAGAGTTCTCCTTTAACTACAAGACCAGTAGGGTGCCCCTTTAGTCATTTTTCTTTTAAAGTTGTACTGTAGCTGTCCTGTACTATTTGCTAATAATGTTTGAATACATCTCATTGGTAGGAGTGCAGTGTATCACAAAACCAATGGTACAGATCATGTTGCGGTTTTCAGTCACAAAAAAATTAATTTTAAATTCTGATATAGCCGCCTCTCTCTGTGTTTAGTCACTACTCTGTAGTTTGTTTTTTGTTTCGTTTTTTACAGAGTAATTTCCATCTATAGTCATTGTTATCATAAATACACAACATATACAAGCATTTTAATCTCTTAAATTTGTGACCACGATGTGTAAAGAGCAGGACCGCTTACAGTTGAAAGATAAACTTGTCAGTTCTCCCTGGTGGACAAATCAAGTACCAGTAACACTATTTCTAAAATATTTCAAGAATGTCTTTTGCATTTCTATACTGTAAGTAATTGTTTGTTTTTATAATCAGCCAACAAATTCATTGATGCTGATATATATAGAACAAGCTGATATCGGCCAACATATCAGTTTATTTATTATTTTAAGAACAGCAATTTTGTTTTGGCATTAAAAAAACTACAGTTACTAGTAGAGCTGCAACAATTAATCAAATAATCCATTAGTTGTGTTTACTATTTGGAATTAACTATTTGGATCATGGATTACTCTTTTTTTAACGAAAAATGATTTGATTCTTAGGTTCTTAAATGTGAATATGTTCTGGTTTCTTTACTCTGGACAAAACAAGATATTTGAGGACATCATCATGGGCTATGGGAAACACTGATCAATATTTTTCGCTGTTTAGAGCCCAACAACTAATCGATTAATCAAGGAAGTACTCCAAGGATTCGACAATGAAAACAATAATTAGTTGCAGCCCTAGTTCCTACCAGTTTATAGTAGGACAGCAGGAATATATGGAAGCCTAACCTAACATAAGAGGTGTTTGGTTGTTCAGCTAGCTTTTCTGATGCTCAGGAAGAGAGAGAGCTAAATTATTCCACATACTGCTCCTTAAAAGTATCTCACGATCCAGCATAAACCCAAAAATATTAAAGCAAGAGAGCTCCGTGCCTTTTTCTTCCCCTGAGGAAGATCCTTTGAAGTACAGGGATCTGTCAGACTCTGCTTCAGTTTGGTATGTCCACCCACCAACACCCCCACCATTTCTGTGACACCCCCTGCATCATTCCATCCTTCCTACCCAGGTCTTATATAATCATTTTCTCAGTGATTTCTGCCTCAAACTGTCTCTCAAAACTGCAAATCCACAGTTTTACACCTAGGTTTAGGGTGCACATGTCTGCGTATGAACAATTGTTGGATGTATGTACAGTATGCCATGTGCATGATTCGGCTACAGGTGGCCGGTGGCCTTGAGCCAGGCGGCCTCCTCTCTACATGGCTGAAGAAAAGACAGGTGACCTTGCAGACTGAAGTCTGCAGTGCAAAAACATCAGAGAGCAAAAACTGTATCAGCCGATAAAGGGGAGGGAGATAGACAGAAATGGAGAGTGAGAGAAAGAGAGGGGATGAGGGGTGGGGACAGCTGCTGCTCTGTAGATTAAAACAGAAAGCAGCTCTCTCTCTCTTTCTCTCTCGCTGTGAACTGTGTTTATTCCTGCTGGAGTTGGTGATTGGGTGAATCCTATTTATCCTTTAGGTGGGTACAATTTTAAACTTTCTCAGTAGTGGACTGAAATTTGACATACTTAGTCTCACACCCAGTTTCATAAAAATATAAATTTTGGAATGTGGGCAGCCTTTTCACAATCCCCTGTAGTTTATTTAGGTCCTCAAACTATATGTATACAAAGAGGATATACAGAAATAGATTGTTGTATAATTTTGTTACTAATAGCACTAGCATATGTGTTGCAAAAGGTTTAGAAGTTTTGAAATGTCACAATGAAATTAAAAAGTGGTAACTGCAATGATGCTGGCACAGCCATTAAATCTCAAGGCTTTTGAATAATATCATTATCCATAAAAAAACAATATTTTGCTGCCTTCCTGGGCTCCAAGTACCATAAAAGTACTTGCAGCAAAACAACAACTGGCACAACTTCTGACTGCTTGAATAGATTCTGCAATAAGGGTAGAGTTTAACGCTGCCAAATATCAGAGTGTGCCAGTACTGCTGAAGGCTAGAAATGATGTGATGTAATCCCAAGATGATCAAAACATGTTGAAACAAGGGAGAGATGGGGATGTGTGTGTGTGTGTGTGTGTGTGTGTGTGTGTGTGTGTGTGTTGAAGCATAAAGCAACGTATAGAGAGCTGAGTGCAGGTGCTAACAGTGGGAGGTGGGTTTACACACTGAGAATGAACCTCCTGCAGAGTGTTATGAAAGAGTATTATGAGACAGAGAGAAGTGTGTGTGTGTGTGTGTGTGTGTGTGTGTGTGTGTGTAGTTACTTACTCCATCATTGATGCAGGTATGGAGCAGCAGTCCTGTATCGCAGTGAGTGGGGAGGTCAGGTGAGCGGTGTATGAGGCTTCCACCACCTGTTTGTTCCTGTTCACCACATCCAGGTAGCGGTTAAACTTTTCACGAATCTTTTTGGCCAACTGCACAAGAAAAACACAAAAACATTAGTAAGACTTAAAGTAACACAAAAACTGCCAAATCATTACAGGTATCTCATAAAGAATCTACATATGCACAGAGGGACACACACACACACACACACAGAGGTATATTATCAATACCACTAAGCCTGTTCAAACACTACTCATTTGGTATTGACACCAAATAAAATTAGTGCTTACACGGTGGGTTTTGTTAACTGTGGTTGCAAGGCGTTGCACATTAATAGCACGTCAGTGGGAATAGTGTGACCCTGGTGACACAAGAATGCCAGAAACCCCCACCACAGGCTTCCAACCTCAGTGTGTTTTTGGGGATAAATACTGTAGCAAAGAGAGGATTAATTAAAGTAGTTCTTTAAAATGATGGGCTATTTTTATAAACATTATGTGGATGTCTTTCTTTGAGTTTGAACTTCTGATTTTGCTTTTTTGGTAATTTTGTAATAAAGTTTTCTTTTCATACGATCATGTACAATTTTTGGTGTATGTTAACGAAAACTTAAAACTTATAATATAAAAATAATAATCCATTATATTGTTAAATATATCGTATCAAAGTGAAAAACTGGCCCCATTAGCCCCAGTCGCTTGTATAAAGACATACAGACATATAAACAAACTATCACAATGATAAAATTATTTAACTGTGTATTTAAGTGTACTTTTGCAGAGTTTACTTTCAAGCATGTCCACTGATTTCTTCTGTTCCCTCTCCTGTTTATTAATTAGAGAAGGCTATAAGCATATTAATATAGCTGAATAAAGCAACTGACTTGGACCAGCTCCTTTATTATGACACAACATCCTTCGCTGCTATTATGCTGCCATTGTTTTCTTTTCATAAATTTCATTTTTTCTATATGCTGCTTCCTTTTCTGGTGCATCTCCTTCCCTCTATCTTTTTGCTTTTTTGTTCTCAAACAAACTCAAAACTTCACCGTTACCTCTGCCTTCTTTTCTGTCTTTAAGCTTTAACAGAAATAACTAACTTCTAAAATTTAGCTTTTTCCAGCAACAACAAGATGATGGATCTTAAATTAACACCAGAATTGTACAGTGGTTCAGACACAGCACGCATTGCTGTCTCTGTCCCAAGGAATGTAACACTGCAAACCTCAAACCAAGCACCTTCATTTTATCCAAGGATAAATCTACAAGTGTGAATATAGACTTTAATATAGACAGGCTTTCAGGTAAACAGTGAGACTGACAAATGTTAACACATATAATGTCCAATATCCATGCATACACAAGTACACAAAGATACACAATTTAATAATCACAAACTAAACTGAGCAATATCAAAGATGCCTAGAACTTAGGCCCCACTAAGTATACAATCCATCACTGTTAAAGCAAAGCCAAATGATGGATGAGATCAAAAAACACTTTCCATTTCCACACAGTACACAGTCATCATTTAATAACAAAATCCACACTAAAAATACAACAACACACGGCCAAAATTAAGTGAAAGCTGAGAGCAGAGGCATTGTTTTTATTTGTAGAAAAGAAGACGTGCGTCAAACTGTTTTTAGGTTATAACATTCTAGCTTTTACATGAATGCACCTGGTTCTACCACTTGCAGTCTTGTGTAGTATATTCTTGTATATTTAATTGTGTGAATGCCTTACACAATTCACTTTATTAATATACTATGGTCCTAAATAAAAGAGAAAACCAGTAAGCAGAAAATGGTGTTTCTAAACAAAGGCAAAATAGTTAATTCAGTCAGTGTTTACTGGGGCACTTTAATGCAGGCCCCTGGACATGCATAAATTATACTTTGCCTGCCTTCTTTTGAAAGACTTTGTTTTAGATGAGCACACATCTGAAAATGGGGGTTCAGCTCCTAAGAGGAAACTCTTTGCCTCCTGGGGGACATTAATAACCAGAGCACCAGCAGCTCTTCACAACAGGTTCCTGTTCTTGCTTTCTTTTACCAAAATGCCTTAGACGTTAGGAGGAATTGTGAAGAACTCACATCCACTCAATCTGAAACATCACATGCATGTCATTTGTTACAGATTATTCTCTTAAAGTGAAAGCTCACACATGATCCACTGGTTTACTCAAGATCTGTTACAGAACTAATTACTAGTTAGAACTGATTACTTTTGGATTACCTTGTCACCTGAAATTTGTGAAATATTTTGGAATTGTGAATCATGTGGTGACCATAGAGTTTGGATGTTTTGAGACACATTTGTGCATTATTTGATGATAACCATAAAAAACTGACTTAGGTAAACAATTATTTTTAGCATAATCAATGCATAACACGGCCTGACTATGTATCTACAGCAGGACCACCAGAGCACCTCAACGAGGTATATATTCTGCAAGCAGCAGTTGGTTTCAGTTGAACAGTCTGTGGCAACCACTCCAGCCACAGGTCCATAGCACTACTGACAAGCATCTTTTATCTCCTCCCTAAATGCCCATGTTGGAACATTATCTGTAGGTACTCTTTTTATTACAGCTGTTTTATACAGAAGCCCTAAGCGGCCACTGATTCATATCTTTATTTTACTCCATTTAACACAGGGGTTGGCAAGATTGTTTAAAAGCCTTAGCACACTTCAACCAGAAATGTGGGGCTGCATGCAACAACTTAAAATTTTGAGACAATCCAACCATCATGTTGTCATCACACAGAGACTGGCCAAGTAGGCTCTCTCTCAATCTCTTTCTTTTAACCATGGTAGCAAACATTTTTCATGACATTTTATTTGTTCAGGTCACAGTGGCCTTTAGTTAGCAACATTTTTGGGGTGTAAACCAACAATTTTCTGTTTAACCTTTGAAAAATATACTAAGTTGTGTAGGCTAGTCCAAAAGTGTAACATACTCCATCATGTGAGCTAGGAGAATCATAACCACTCAACTGAATTTGATTGAAAGCTCATGTATTCAGAGAGTTGCATCAATGTGTCTGAATACATGTGAAAATCAAGTAAAACTTTTCATCACAAGGTATTATGTGAGCATTCAAAAAATGCTAAATGGCAGTGGTCTGAATACTTTCCAAAGCCATTGTACCTTCTCAGCCTTGTTGAATATAGAAAAAATGCTTATTTCCACAGTAACTGGACCCCCTTTGTTCACATCCCATAATTACTGGTGCCTGCAAAGGGCTGTGATTCAAGCCAGGAACAGGGAAATGTACTGCGACCCACTGACCGCTTGTACACCTAATCAGCCACCCCTATTCCTATTAGGGGTTTAACAGGGGCCTGAGGCACAGCCCACAATTACACCTACTCCACCACAAGAAACACACACACACACACGCTCTCACACACGGACATAAAGTTAAACACAAATGCCGCACTCCCCCACACACAGTACAGTCCATGCATGGCAATTAGCTGCAGTGGACTTTGTATTAAAAGGGGAAAATGGGCCAGTGTTCAGCTGAGGAGTGTTTCCATAGCTAGGGGAGAGAGAGGCAGAAGGAGAAAGTAAGGCTGGACTTTTAACAATGTGACTAAAGAGAAACCAGAAACTTCAAGCGGTGCAAGTTAAAGCTTCGGTTACAGTCTGCCACAGTACAGCCAAAGCAATCCTGCACTCTGCAGATTAACCACACTTTTTAAAAAACACAGGGCTCCTCTCTCCACTCTCCAACCCCTCCGACAAGCTTTTAGGGTTTGCAACACCCAGTGGGGCAGGTTACGCCGCAGTACTGGAGTGACTGAAAAGGGCGCAACAAAAATCTTGTGTTGGAGTTTTGAGGTTTGCCAACCAACCTTCAACCACAGTCACTGGCATTAGTGTGTATGGCAAGACCAAGACTTACTTTGGAGTGCAGGAAGAGATTAGTACAGGGATGTGTATGAGAACAGGTACACTCGTCAAGTTTTGCAGTACAAAAAAAACTGTGCACAATGCAGTACGGTAACGCATTACTCAGTAATCACATTAAAGTTACTAATAATAAAATTGTCTGTTACTTGTGTACTGGTTCTTCAACTATCCACATAATGGGAGGAGAGAAAAATAAATCAAACATCCCTTTTCGTGCATGTTTGCGAAACACTTTTCCGACCTCACTTTTGACCTTAGCGCCAGTTCATGAGAACACAGAAATGGTAGAGCTGCTAAAGACATCTTTCGAGGGGTGGAAGTATTGTATTAGTTTTGCGAAAGGACAATACTCCTATTGCGATTTGAAACACTCCTGCCCATGAGGTATATTTATCTATCTATCTATCGAGAGAGAGAGAGACCAGTTCTTATTAACATACACTTAATCCATGTAATACATATCCAAAACCAAGTAATACATATCCAAATACATATCCAAAACCAAGGATATGATTATCATGATAACTGTCTATAGCCTGGAAAGAGGGGTTACATACTGTTTTTGTGCAGTTAGTGAGGAAAAGGCTACATTTCTTTTGAGAAGAACAAACAGTGATGTTTCGATGGCCAGCTTTAGCTTCCTCTGGAATAATAAATAACTGTAACTGTATAGTTCACACACTGTAGTGACACAGATGAATACACACACAGAACCCCACAGTCACAGAAAAAATGCAAACAAACATCAACCTGTCTGTTCTTGCTGGTGGCTGTTTACCAGTCTGGTGTTTACGGTCATTCTTCCAAGATCCTTGATGCAAAGGTGCAAACACAAACATATAGGCCTATGTATAATGCCTGTGTATAACAACTTTGACTTTATGTCAGACAAAACATATTCTGAACATAGTTTTTCCAATCTAGGATCAAAACGGCGTGCAGAAGTGGTGACTTTTTCATTTAAAGTTAGTTAAAATAATCTTCCAATTTCTGGCACTGCTCTGTGTGATTCCAGACTGTCTGACTGCAGCTCTGCACTTGTGAGCAGAGGGAGAGAGAGAGAGAGGCAGCGCAGAGACAAGTGGAACAACAGACATAGAACTTCAAAGCCAATGAGACAGCTGCCGTAGAATTTTAATAACCCCCCTTTTCCTCTGATGGCCGGTGTATGTGTGAGTGTAAGTGTGTCTGTTTATTGCTGCTGAATTGAATACTACACAAAACCACAAAACAGACACCATCCACAGCACATGCATGCACAAGCAGGCAAGCACACATGCGCGCACACACACACACACGGGAAGGTAGAAACCTTTGTTACTCACCTGCTGCACTTCTGTCTCTCCGTTTGATGTCTTCTCGGTGTACACAAACGAGCTGAAAATCCTCTGTAGAGAGACGGAGATAAAAGGAAGCAGAGACAGTAAGGTTAGATTCGGAGGAACACCAAAGACCCAGACCCCAAATACTGGAAACCATCACCTGAGGAAGAGATATTGGCAGTTCCTATATAGAGACAGGTTTGGTTTCAGGTGTTGTTGAGCAGAGACCTTTATCATCAACACTCTGGGATTACTTCTACAAAAACAGTCAAAAGTGTGGCTCAGTGAAGAGTGCAACTGCTAAAGTACTTTCCCTGGGGGGATCTATGAACAATAGCATTATTATCACAAGGTTACCAAATTGTTCAAGCATTCACACCTTTTTATGTTCGGTCCCATGATAGCACTTCCTCACATTTCTAAAGAGTCCAGACAAACCAGAACCGTCTTGTGTCTGCATGCCATTCATGCTAATTAAGCTATAATGAAGCTGCCACAGGGGCTTGGTTTTGAACTTTGAGTGCATGCCAAAATTATTCAAGGGCATCACAAAGTACCAAATGTTGGAAAAATTCAGTCTTGTTTACTTATTCAGTGCACAAATTGTTCCTGATCATTTTATCCTGTTAATTATCAGATATATAACATATTTTATTTATCTTAAATTATACTGTCACCACAACAACTAAATATTGGGAATGATGAATGATCCTGTCCTGTCCTTTACAAGGCTAAACAAACAAACTGGAAACCAACACTTTCAACCTGTAACTGCAACTAAATCACCCTTTATGCTTAATTTCTGTCAGGATTTTGTGGCTTGGCAAACACACAAGCTGTTTAAGGAGTTAAGGTGTCACAATCCGCATTCATGTATGCTATTGTTAGCTAATGGTTTTAAATGCTAAATGGATTGTATAGCGCCTTTCTAGGCTTCCGACCACTCAAAGTACAAATATACATGTTACATTCACCCAATCACACACATTCAATCATTTGTTTATCATTCCCTTGTTAAACGTGTGTAAATGAAGGACATTTAGGGTTTTAAACTGAGACACATAGGATCCCCGGTAACAGTGAAGAGAGATACAGTAAATAACACCACTGTTTTGTCAGTGAATTTTGTTGGCTTACAAAGAGTTACTTTATTATGATATAGTTATAACAGCTTAAAGTAGAGCCATACAAGGTAACCTATATTCAGTGATTTAGATATATCAGTGAGCAGGCTCAGTCATCCAGGTCACATAATATAAGGAAGTCCTGCAGTTAGTCAAAAGCAACTGGAATAGAGGCTACATAACATACAGTGCTGTGTGTGTGTTGTATATGAAAATGCCAAACAAATTATTGAATGAGTACAGGTAATTAACATCACCCAAACTGAATTCACTGAATGAGAAGAAAAGGGCCTTGATTATACATCCAGGCAGACGTTAGCATTAGCGGTGATTGATTTACCTGCTCAGAGTCGGTCAGACAGGTGTGTCTGAAGCCATTTTTATTACTGCTCCAGAGAGCATGATACACCTAGTTATCTGCCAAAACAACCAACCCATAGACCCAGACTGTATGCTCGTGTTGTTTACATCAGTTTCTAGATAGGGGAGGAAAATGCGTCACCTGTTTAAATCTGGACAGCAGCCATAACATAAAATGAAGGTTTTCATGAGCACAAATCACAAGGTGATGCTAAAATTCCCCGTTCACCTTCCAGACTGAAACATTTTAATAGTCCCTGATTTATATTGTTAAGTGAGTAGGAAGTGGAGCAGTACATTAAGGCATGGAGAAAATGAGTCCTGGTGTGACCTCAGCCTTAACACATACTAAGACAGCTCCAGAAAAACATTTTAAGAGCTGCCTGAATGACACACATGCACAAAAGCACACACCTTTATTCAGATGGTCTCCTGGGTCCCATCAGCTAAACATTCTCTCTTTCTCTTACTTCCTGACACACATACGCACACACACTTTCCAAACAGAGGCAGCAGTACTATGTGGCAGCTACAGAGTAAAACTAATGTTTGTGTTGAGCTTGCAGGTAGGCAGGTGGTTTACTGTAAGCCACCTCACTGCACACAAACCCTTAAATTACTTGGTTCAACACTGCAACCATTTCCTGCTGCCTGTCCACACCTTTTGTTAGACACATTCCAGAGTACACCAATTACCCAGAATGCTCCAGATCCAACTAACCTGGA
Source organism: Lepomis gibbosus (assembly GCA_029875015.1). Classification (NCBI taxonomy): domain Eukaryota; kingdom Metazoa; phylum Chordata; class Actinopteri; order Centrarchiformes; family Centrarchidae; genus Lepomis; species Lepomis gibbosus. Next base: position 20,166 of record JAPMOB010224303.1, read on the forward strand.
GCTGATTCACTGCACTGTTATTGCCACGCCATGGCTACACCTTTACACTTACATGATCGAATAATGTGCAGACTATTTCCCCCAATGACGGACTAATCCTTTGAAAACTGTGCAAAAATGTACATAAAATTTTGTTGTGACCAATCACAGAAAACTCATATATACACACACACACACACACACACACAACATATATTTAGGTTACTCTTATGTAAGACAAGGAAAACCAGCAACTTCTGACATTTGGGAAGCTGAAACCACAAAATGTTTTGCTGTTTTTACTTGAAAATGGACTTAAATGATCATCAAAAGAGTTGCACTATTTAAATAATCATTGTAGCGCTAAGATACCTTCATAGAATAAAAGTAAACACAAACACACAGAGATACAAAGTCAGACAAGGACAGATGCAAATAAACAGATGCAGCTATAAACAAAAATCTCCCAACAATGCCTTCTTCTGGGCCATAATTAGGCCATTCAGTTAACGCTCTTGTAGACTAAGTATCAAATGTAATTTCTGAAAACTCAATTATTTCTAACGTGGCCAATAAATGCAGGCTGGCATAAACACAAATATAGTGCTTATTGTCAACTTGTCAGTTATGATTTTGATTGTCTAAATTGAGTCAGCAGTCCTTTTTGAGCATATTCCTTTCATTTCGCACACATGAACACAAAAGTGCTATACAAACAGTTTCATTATGTTATTATTACACACACAGCTATGTATTTCACTACTGAGTTATTTAAAGTGCAAAACCAAGCCCAGACAGTCTACTGTTCCACACCCTTGTTAATGGAAAAAAGGTCCAAGATGTCGAACTGTCAAATAAACACGAACAAGCACACACAAACAGAGCTGCTACTTGCAGATATCATGTGCTTTCACAAAACCACACTAACAAAAGGAGGGGTGGGGGATATGCATTTGAAAAGAGAAATGCTTCGTTTCCATAAAGCCAGCAATTCTGAAAAATTGGGACCAAATCCTGAAGAGAGAGAGAAGTCCTGTTGTTGATTAGCCACAGGTTAGCTGTCTTTCCCCCAGTGCCTCAAGTGTTTGTTGTTAGAGCTGCTTTGCGGTTTTCACAGCTATGTAGCAGCCAGGGAGGAATGCTTGGCTCTGAAACCTTAGAGGCCTGAGGCTGCCTAGGCCACCGTGGGCTTGTGGCCTCCCCTGACCCATAATCAAACACTAAAATATACACAGACACATATACACCATCGCCGAGGCACACACAGGCAACTACACAGCATCAGGGGTGCACTCAGACATCCCTTTACATGTTACTAGGCTGGTCAGTACAGAATGACCTCAGAATCATTATAGATACGACTGTTCATGTTTGTCTTTTGTGTCTTCATTTTACAGCTTCTGACATTTATCTGTAGACATTATGAAAAACAGGCACCGTGAGAAACCTCCTCCGTTCTGAGGTGTGTTTTATTTGCACATTAAAATTCAAAAAGAAACGTCTCCTCATTAGCTTAAATGAACTAGTTTGCATCACTAATTAGCTTTACTAACCTCTTTTGGGTGCTTTGAGTGCTGCCATGCTCGCACAGTGTGCGAGTGAAAAATTTTGTAGCGCATAGTTTAATGACCATGGGAAATTTTAGGAGCGGCAGTCGTGATTCAGCAGCGGCGCTCCTGAATGCATATAGCGGAAACACTGTAGCTTGCTAGAGAATATCCAAAATGTGTTGTTAGACCTTTAGTAGTGCAATTTGGCCGTTCTTCTGAGTTATCACTGTTTTGTAAATCTCTTGTAACACACACAAAGACGCACTATTCCACTGAACTACAGGTGGCGGTAATGTGTCAAGACATGCTGCAATGAGCGAGCACTGGCAGTGAAGAATAAGAGTGCAGGCTAGTAAATACGGATGTCAACGAACGCCATTTGATTTAAAAATACTCAAATCAATTTTGCAATTTTGTTAGGCTTCAAGAATACACACAATGTGTTTTGGTGTCACATCGAAAGTAAACTTTTGTTTGTTACAAGAAAACTCCACAGAAACATTAACAGACCATGAATCTAAATAGGCAGCTTTCTTAACACTAAGCTCAAAAGAAATGCATTCAAACTCCAGTCCATTGATCACAGAGCAACAGCCTCCCTCTCATTAGGCCACTTTTTAAATCCATCTTGGGGTTTATCCTGACCACAGTTGAATGGTTAACATGAATGACTTAAGCCTTATTGAAAGCGCAGACTGCGAGTTACAGAGATAAGTACCATACTCTGTGTTGTTTCAACACTGTAGTGTATTATAATGATAGAGAATTGTTAGTTGTAACAGTGGGAATTCTGTTCAACATATGTACCTGATTTCTCATTTAAACTCTCACCCATTTCAACCTCCTCTCAATCATAGGAAAAGAGAAGGATTACTCATAACAAGAAAACTTTTGTAGGGTCCATCATGGCCTATAGTACATGCTGTTGATGTGTTGAGTCACAGGCAAAACCACACTCCCCCTTTAATATTTTGTTTCTCTTTCTTGGCCCCCCTAATCTTTGGATCCTGCTATAGGAGGTTATTTCAATGGTTAAAGCATGGGAACCCTCTGTGTATATGGCATCCATTTAATTAGGCCTACCTCTTCAGCTCTTCTGTCAAGCTCTCTTGGGGATGCCATAAACTAACCCTAAGAGGCACTCCTCCTTTAAAGAGACTCTTTTGTTTTTAGTGGGGCAGAGAATAAAGTCCAGACAGATGGACTGACGATACCAGCCCATAGAAAGAGACTTTGAGAGTAACCTGTGTATGTAAGGAGAAATATGCAAACATACAGACACATAGAGGTACAAAGTAAAAGCAGTGACAGAAAGAAAGAACAGATTGTGGAGAGGCTGAATGCAAGAGCAAGAAAGGAAAGAAAAAAGGCAGGAAAGAGAAAGAGAGGAAGTGGAGGCACACTGCATTGGCAGGGCTGAATTGGGAATACACCTATTAGCAATTCCCCCATCTTCAAAGGCCAGAGTGGAGCCGTAAGCCACACTAATTTGGAATCGGACTGGGGAGCATGCACACAAACATGTACACACACACACACACTCACACACACATTAATCCTGTCTTTAGGGCTTGTTGATCAGTGGTCCAAGTTTTATCTGTGAACACACTGGAGGGAAAAATGGGATCACTTGAGTGGGGCACAACTTGAATGTGTGTATGAGCCAAAGTGATTATGTGCCCAAATATGCACAGGTCTGGTGTACGTAGTTGTAGCTCATTAACTGCTCATCTGTCACATCTGTTCTTATTGCAGGACATTTCTTTGAATGTAAATGTCTCTCACACACTCACACACTCACACACACACACACACACACACACAAGACTGCAGTGTAGATGTTTCGGAGCTGTAGGGCTGGGGAGATTTGTTTCCATACAACTGATGGATAAAAAGCTAAAGCCCAAGGGAGAGTAACTGCCGCTTCCCCCTGCTGCTGGTATACAGCTCAGCTTCCCTCCGTCCTTCAGTGCTTCTTCCTCTCTCCCTGTCTCCCTGCCCCCAGCCAACTCTCCACTCATTGCACTACAAAGGGCCAGAGCTAGGGATGCAGCAACAGAGCTTCACTTCAGATGTGTGTGTGTGTGTGTGTGTGTGTGTGTGTGTGTGTGTGTGTGTGTGTGTTTTATTTAACTTTTTCCAAGAGTTTTTGGCATGTCTTAATCCCCAACACACATTGGGGATTAATTTTAATACTTAACTAATCAATATTTGTATTCCCCCCAGCTCTACAGAGCCTTTTAGCATCTTTCAGCTCAATGTTTTGGTTTTATGGCCTGCAACATTAATGTCTTGGTTCAGTCTCACCACTCATCAGCATTTCAAAATGCTGCAGGCATCTGTCTTCACCAAAAAAGCTCTGAGCAACAAAAGGCAGAGTTACATAGTTAGTGCAGGTTTATGTTTCTTAAAAGCTCTCAGTGAAGTTGTTTATATGTATCTATAAATTATAGGAAAATAACATTTTAATAAGGTCTGGGTTAAAAAGCAATCAACACATTTTTTAAAGTGTAACCACAACAAATGACACATGGTGGCATCATCTGCCCCAAGTGATCAGTCAATACACTTTTCTTGATTAATTAAAAAAATCTCACCAGGTTTGCTTGCTTAATGCATAATCCATGGCAGGCAAATCCTGCACAGATTTCCAATGCACACTTTAGTGACTGTGGAATGAAGTTAAACTGAACATGGTAGTGACCATGGCACCATAAAAAAAGAAGGAAGAAAAGGGGTTGCGCAGGAAGACATGTCAGACTTGGATCGCTAAATGTCACTTTAAAGGCCATATGGAAACCAAAAGCTTGCTAATTAAGTGGGTCTCTATTTTCATCCAGTTGAGCAGGTTTGCTAATTAAATGACTAGCCGTCAGTGTCTGCCAACTGTTGTATTTAGAGGGTGCTGGGGGTCAATTTAATTTGCTTAAATCTAACTCGGGGACAACGTGAGGTAATGGCTCCAAAGCAATGGCCCACACACGGTGTTAGTGTGGGGAGTGCATGCATGTGTGCAGCCTGCTAGTCAAGGGTGTGGAAGGGTAGGCTCTGTGCTCCGTTTTCAATCTTTTATACATGCAATTGTGCTTGTGGACGATCATGTGCACTTAAGAAAGTAGCAATAAATAGGGACGGCTGCCACATGCAGAAATGATTTCTAGCCTTTACATCTTCATAAAAAAAACATAGCTTGGTTGTCATGGTAATAGGACCTAAAACTGTAATGGATAAAACAGTTTAAAGTTCTTCAGACAAAGTCTAAATCCTAGACTGCACTGTGTGCTTTACAGAAACACTGAATGAGCACACTTTTAGATTTGATGTACATTGTGTATCACTAACACCTAACCCTGCTACTGCTGAACTAGTATGCTGATTTCAGTCCTAGTACCATAAGAAAGAAAGCAAAATGATTAAGTAATCACAGAATCTGATGTAGCAATATACAATTCCTTATGTACTCACACTGATTTTTTTCCAATTTAATCAATAGGCACTGTGGAGGAAAGTAAAGCCGAACTGGTAAATTTCCTGACTTATTTGAAAGAAAATTGCAATTTTGTGGGCCCTGATCCAAGCACTAAGGGTGTGGTGGTGGTTTCAGTCATGGTATCCAGCTTTGGGCATAAAATGGGAGGTTGGGAACCTTTTCAGCTTCTGACAAGTCCAAGAGGTTGGACAAATGTGTCACTCTGACCACATACGATGGCTTTTCAATGTGGAACAACTTATGAAAAAAGCAATACACAACACTTGTTTCCACCAGAGTCCACCATAATTCTACTTTTCATAAACACTTCAAATGTTTTAATGCCTTTTTGATGAGGAATGGCACTTAAAGAAGAGCAGTACAGTTAACAGTATGTATTCAACTAAGGGCAATAATATACTGACAAGTATCTTTAGAATATACATGGATAAAGCTACCAGAAAAGCAAATTCATTTAAACGTTTTCAGATACATTCCTTGATGGTGTAAACCAGTGGTCGGCAATAGACAGCCCACGTGCCAAAGCAGGCCCACCAGCAATAATATCTGGCCCGGGGCCAGATTACTTTGACAGCAAAAGTTTTTCACATAATCACTTCCTCTTAAGTGATTGTGCCTTAAGTGATTATGTTGTGTCTAATTCAGAGCTTTTACTTTGAAAAGTTCTAAAGGAAATTCAAAAGAGTGTCTGGTTTGCTTGACACACCGTCAGAAAACGTGACATTGCGGATTCTGAATGAGAAAAGCAGGAATTTCCTCTGCCTGGAGATACTGGGCACACGAAAAATAAACATCCATAGGTTGATATTGGCCTATCGCTGGGATGTACACACTCCTGCCATGCTTAATTGTGAATATGTAATACGATCTCTTGACAATCAATTTATTGAAAAATGAAGAAAGAAATACTAGCAGCAAGTGGGGATTGAACACACAACCCAGGAGTCCTGTGCACTACCAACTGCACTAATTGCACACACAGTAAATGTTGGAATATAAATGGTCAATTAACGATGTTCTGGCCGATGATCTAACGACTTGAAAAAAAATTGGGCCGATGCCAGACTTATTTGTCGACCCCTGGTGTAAACCATAGTTTCAGTACGTTTGATAATACAAAAACACAATACACAAATGTTCATTGGAAACATTTGTTCAGCAGCTGTATGGTTTTTGGTACAAAATTTCATGTTGTTCTGTATTAGGGCTGCCTGTAACTAACAATTTATTATGGATTAATCATTTGGTCTATACAACATCAGAAAACAGTGCATAAAGTGAACAACAGTCCAAAACAAAAAAATATACAGTTTACTATACATTTCTCACATTTGGAACCTGGAATACTCAAATATTTGGCATTTCGCTTGCTTAAAATCATTGTGATCCTATTTTGTTTAGCTAGGAGTTGCATTTCATTGGCTTAGTTCCACGTATTTGACAACTAAAACAAAATACTTTTAATATTTTATTTTTTCAGATTTATTGAACTAACAAGCCTGAAACCCCAAAAATGACTGTGCTCTTAAAAAAGGTTCAACTAATATTATTAATACTATATAATTCATCCCTAAAGAGGGACACAGAAATACCACAAGTGTTTTAAATGCACTTCTACGGATGCTCTGGATTATTATTCATACAAAATCTACTGAATTACAAGACTTCTAACGGGAGTTTCTTTATATCCCTGTCCCTCATTCACCCAGTTTCTTCAAGTCCAATGTATTGGGAGGGTGAAGCCTGTCAACTATCTGGTGCTCTGGTTCTGAAATAACAAGACCCCTTTTGTCCAAACAGCATCATGGCGAAGAGAGAGAGAGTCACCACCATGCAGATCCACCAGTCTCTCCACCACCACCCTCTACACCTCCCCGAGAGGCTCTCAGTCTCTGCCTGGGATGTTTGCTCTCCCTCTCCACCAGACAGGATATAATGCTTTCCACATGTGAGAGAAAAAAGGAAGGGTGGAGGAGAGACGAAGGGAGGAGAGGGGGAGTAGTGAACTCTGGAAAAGTGGGACAGGGTCAGACGAGATCAGTAAAGATATCAGAGCTGTTTAATGGTTAGTTGGTTTGATAACAGCTTCTCCACAGCAAAGCCAGGCTTGTTGTTAATTTGAAGCTATGACATGATAGTTGGCAATAGACAGACAAATATACAAAATTTGTTTTGCTGATGCAACCAAACAGTTTTGCACCAGTTTGTTTTGATTATATTTACATTTTTAAGTTCAAACTGCTGTTCTGCAGCCAACTCTGGACACACTGGTGTTTAAATAAATGTTACCTTCCTGTCTTGTGAAATCAACCATACTTCTAGCATGTCTAGCATTGTCCCATTTAGTCATCCTGCAGCACAAAGGATGGTGATGTACCATCTGAATTGTGGCTTGGCTACAGTCTGAAAGTAAGGCATTGCGACTTGCATCTAGCATCTTATAAAGAGTAAATGACGTTTCCACATTTCTCTCTCTCTTTGGGTGTTAAACAATGAATGTTGTGGGCTGTGACCAGCAGTGTACAGTGGGCTAGAGTTCTTCTGTGCTACACAATGTACACAGAAGTAGTGATAACACAGTAGTGGTATCCTCATAGATCACAGCTCTGTCTGATGATCATGCTGTCTTCTCTTAGCACAAACTACTTCTCTTAGCACAAACTACAGGCACACACACCAACGTGCACGTGGTTAGAGGCATAGGGTGCAGTTCATTACATTACAGTTTTCCCCACACAAGCCTCTTTGATGTCAAAGCAGTTGAGTCATTAAAACAAGGCCACAGGCCACAGTAGCCATGAACTAGTCATTCTTGACTAAAATTTGATGGTGGCATTACAAATGTTTTCTTCTTATGTTTGCAAAACGTTTTTAGCACTAACCCATATATATCTATGTATTATCTATATATTTTATATACCATACAAGGATTAATGGGGTATCAGACATTTTTTTTGTATTTTTAAATTTTAGCCTGAAAGCAGCACACGTACAGTCTGTAACGACAGCAGCGCCAGGCCAGGATTGCATTATGGGAATAGCAACTTGCTGTTAAAGTGGAGCCAATGTGAAAACTTTCCAAAGACAGATCAAAGCTGCATACCTGAGTACCTACATTAAGCTGATAAAATCTAGGAGTGAAAGAGGACGAAAACAAAACCACACACACACACTGCGGTCAAAGAACTTCAACACAGGAATGCAAGATAATGAGAAAATTCTGTGTTTTTATAGGGGCTTTGAATGTTTCTCCATATCAAAAGGTCTATAAATGATGGTGGTTGTGTTCTTGTGACATGACTGAGACTGAAAGCCAAAGGATGATTATAGTTAAACCTTAAAGCAGTGTACAGTGATGATAAGGTAAGATGTACCTTTATTGATCCCCTGTAGGGGAAATTCAATTAGACACTACACCACAAGGGAATGCAGTAAAAAAAAAAGATAAAATAGGAATAGGAATGCACCAAAAGTAATCAATGTTGTGTAAATCCTGTAAATAATTGGGGACTAAGGCAATAAGTTAAGACCCTAATGAAATACTGTGCTTATTTCATTTGACCAACTTCACATTAAGAATGTTCATAAATTACTGTGGGGACAAGGGTGAGGGAGTTCAAATTAAAAAAAACCCTCTGCTGCAAATCATGGTTGGCTATATTGTATATATTCCCTTAACTATTACTTGAGGCCTATAGTCGGGTCACAAGCATGCTTACTTTGGATAGTGACACTGACACTTGGATTTTAAACTACAATACTTCTAGTTTACTAGTTTGAGTTTTATACTCAAAGAAAGCAGGGATTGAAAAACAAACAATTTAATGGCAGAATTGGGAGAGAGAAAAGTCCTTAATTTTAAAACACGTGAGAATTGTGTGTTCTCTGTGAGATGACCCAGGACATTAAGCAAACAGACAACACAGCATTAGAAACTAAGTAATACTCTCACAAACACTTAAACTCTGGACTGGACTTCAGCCACCGCAGGACTTACTGCCAGACTGCCATCAGCCTCGTAGACCTTAGTAGATCACCCTGCCAAGGCCAAAACTTCTTACTGACCCTTTAGAAATGTCAAAAAGATCTGAAAGACTGTGTAAAAGAACTGACACACAACACACTCATCATTAAATTCAAAATTTAATATACTCTCCCTGCCAAAAGAGCCCCACTCTCAGCCAAGTGAAAGGATGTTCCGATGGGGCGCCTGCACTGTCTGCACAAACTACACTGGATTATCCTCACATTCCTATGCTGTGGACTCATCTGTAAGGACTTTACTTGCGGTTTACATGCATCAGTAGATGTACACAAAAGCCACATTATAGATAGGTCCATACAAATATTGTCACCTGCATAATAATAAAAGACGACACTATATTTATTAATATTTGCTATAAAAATTGGGCTTTACTATAACTCAATTCCATTTCTGAACAAAAACCTTTTATTCACAATAAAAAGAAGCTGTATTTTTCAGGAACTTGAAGAATGCCTTAAAAATTGGAGGGGGTGAGAATTAAACAACTAAGTAAGGAATACAGGTACTGAGGAAGAAAAGAAAGAAGTATTTTTGGACTTTAAGGAGTAGAAATGGCCAGAAGAAATATAATGTGTGTGTTGCAGGCAGGTGAATATGAAGGAGCAGCAGAAAAAACAGAGAAACAGACTGGAGAGATGGGAAAGAGATAACGAAGAGAAAGGACATGGGACACAGTGAAAAAAAATGTTCCACGGGTGGTCTCCTCCTTAGGTTTCTGAGCACAATGTGAGATCATGTCTGGCCACCGTTATAAGGTCTCTCTAAAGACTGGGCGCTTTGTTCTACTTCATGTATTTTTAGGGCAGTTACACGCACTGATTAATAGAGGCATGGGTCGCTCTTCAGAGAGGCTTAAGGTACATACAATACTGGTTTTGCCTTTGCCAAGCAAAACTGGTCCTGCTGACCCTTGTGTTCACTGGTTAATTCTAATAACCTGGAATTAACCGGTAACAGTAGTCTAAAAGAAATGGTTCACATGTGATGTGTGCCTATTTTAATGTGTTAAACATATGGTGTGTGTGTGTGTGTGTGTGTGTGTGTGTGTGTGTGTGTGTGTGTGTGTGTGTGTGTGTGTGTGTGT
>JAPMOB010224308.1:0-14101 GCA_029875015.1 Lepomis gibbosus
TCCTAGTCTCTTTTCTTTCCTTCTTGTCTCCTTTCTTCCCTCCTTGTCTCATTCTTTTCCTTCTTGTCTCCTTTCTTTCCTCATCGTCTCTTTTCTTTCCTCCCTGTCTCATTCCTTTCCTTATTGTCTCATTCCTTTCCTTCTTGTCTCCTTTTCTTTCCTTCTAGTCTCATTCCTTTCCTTCTTGTCTCCTTTCTTTCCTCATTATCTCCTTACTTTCCTCATTATCTCTTTCCTTCCCTTCTTGTCTCATTCCTTTCCTTCTTGTCTCCTCTCTTCCCTCCATGTCTCATTCCTTCCCTTCTTGTCGCCTTCCTTTCCTTCTTGTCTCCTTTCTTTCCTTCTTGTCTCATTCCATCCCTCCTTGTCTCATTCCTTTCCTTCTTGTCTCCTTTCTTTCCGTCTTGTCTCATTGCATCCCTCCTTGTCTCATTTCTTTCCTTCTTGTCTCCTTTCTTTCCTTCTTGTCTCATTCTGTCCCTTCTAGTCTCTTTCCTTTCCTTCTTGTCTCCTTTCTTTCCTCATTGTCTCTTTCCTTCCCTCCTTGTCTCATTCCTTTCCTTCTTGTCTCCTTCCTTCCCTCCTAGTCTCTTTTCTTTCCTTCTTGTCTCCTTTCTTTCCTTCTTGTCTCAATCTGTCCCTTCTAGTTTCATTCCTTCCCTCCTTGTCTCATTCCTTTCCTTCTTGTCTCCTTTCTTCCCTCCTTGTCTCATTCCTTTCCTTCTTGTCTCCTTTCTTCCCTCCTTGTTTCCCTCCTTTCCTCATTGTCTCCTTCCTTCCCTTCTTGTCGCCTTCCTTTCCTTCTTGTCTCCTTTCTTCCCTTCTTGTCTCATTCCATCCCACCTAGTCTCTTTCCTTTCCTTATTGTCTCCTTTCTTACCCCATTGTCTCTTTTCTTTCCTTCTTGTCTCCTTCCTTCCCTCCTTGTTTCAGTCCTTTCCTTCTTGTCTCCTTTCTTACCTAATTGTCTCTTTTCTTTCCTTCTTGTCTCCTTCCTTCCCTCCTTGTCTCTTTCCTTTCCTTCTTGTCTCCTTCCTTGTCCTTGACTCATTTCCCCCAAAGGAGACAATAAAGGTTAACCCTGTTCTATCCTACCAAGTGCAAATGCAGACGGACCCAAAGTCTGAATGTCAGAGGTAAAGAGAAATAATACCACAGTATTTTGTCAGTTCTTCTTGTGTTTTGATTTGTCTGCAGCAGAGTGGGGCCTCCTCAGGGGGAGAACAGGAACAGCCTACAACCGTGTGACCTGGTCAAAGAGGGTTCGGTTTTCCCACTTTATCAGAGTAATAAACGCCTCAGGACCCTTTCATGTATTTGGTCTGGAGTCATCTCAAACTGAGTGAAACTAAGACTAAGACTTTGAAAACCCCTGCTCGTATTCTTTTTGGATGTTTCTTTGAGGCATATCAACCTGTTTGACTTCTTTAACAAAAGAAGCCAAAGCTGTCCGACGTTAAATGTTGGGCGGAGAAAAATGCTGATCTAAATCAGGAACTCTCAGATAAAAGAATAACTAGATTCCATACTAACTTACAGAACCGCAGATACGTTTTGGAGGTTTGACATTCAGCCCCGTCAGTCGAACAGAATAGGTGGTTTTCCTGCGCGTATATGAGTCAGTATATGCTCCGTGGCCTGGTTCTGTTTAACAAGTTTAAGTTAAATACATTGTTGTAAAAGGAAGTGAACTCCCTCCAATAAGATCCTTGGAAGCTGGTCCTCCAGCTCTGATCCGTGGTGGAGCTCAAAGGTCAAAGTGACGCCGCCGACTCACCTGGTTGTTGTGCGGCATCCCGTAAAGAGCCTCCACCAGGTCGGCTGCTCGCTTCAGCAGCACCTCCTGAGAGAGGGAGGGAAAGAGGGGAGAGAGAGAAATCACAGGATTTAGAAGCAGCGCAGCGACTTTGTTTGTTAAACCAACACGTCCTCTCTCCCAAGTCGTCGTTTTTCAATGTTTAGAGCCCAACAGTCAAGTTAGCAACAATAAATATGCAACGTCCAGTGAAGCTTTCAAAATAAACCATTTTGAAACGGCACGTTGGTGACGTTGTTGAACGTAACTTAAATAAAAACATTTAATGTAAATGCTCTGTGTTTGTATAGCGACCACTGAAAGCACTGTTACATTCATACACTGGTGGAACAGCCACCAGGGGCCCTTCAGGGTTCAGTATCTTGCACAAGGACAGTTCAACATGCAGACTGGAGGAGCCGGGGATTGAACCTCCAATCTTTCGATTAACAGGGAACCAATGTACGTCCTGCGCCACAGCCGCTAATGTTGGCTATATGTTTCACAAGAGAAACAAACACTGGTTACCTGGTTCAAAGTTTGGTTTCTAGTCCTCCATCCACCCCAACCGCCTCCTTACTCAGTCTTGTCTTTTAAATAGTGCTTTGACCTTTGACGCTCTAGGGCTCACCTGTGCATGGACGCCAATGGGTCTTGACCATGCGTACATGTGTGACGAATTGGGAGTAAGAACGAGTTGGTTGGGGAGGATGGTGGGCCAGAAACCGGACTGACACCCAGGAGGGTGGTGTTTGTTTCCAGTGTGAAACAAAAAGTCAACATTTTTGTTTTTGGTGCCTAAAACTAACCAAACTGCAACGTTTCACAATGTTAACAAGTACTTTTATTTTGAAACTCTAACCAGACGTTGCACATTTATTGTTGCTACATTACATTTGGCTGACGCTTTTATCCAAAGTGACTTACAACAACTATATGTCAAAGGTCGCACGCCTCTTGAGCACCGTGGGCTAAGTATCTTGCTCAGGGACACAGTGGTGGATGTTTGACAGTGGGGGATTGAACCTGGGTCTCTCGCACCAAAGGCATGTGTCTTATCCACTGCTGTATCACCACCACTAACTTGACCGCGAAGCCCTACATGTCAAAAAAGGATGCTTTTCTAAAGGGTACTCATGGCGGTAAAAAGCGACGCCAAGGGATTTTGACCAAGCAGTTCTGCAAACTGCAGAATCACAAGTATTCATTATAATATCAAATATTCACATTTGAGAAGCAGGACATTTGAAAAATAACTTTAAACATGAGTCTATCAACAGAACAGTTCCTGACTAATTAATGATGTAATCCGACCAATCAAAACACTTCAATCTGAAATGATTCAGATTCACTGCCAGACACCATGAAGCACGTTCTTCTAGCTGTGACAACAAATCCTCTGAATGCAGGTCACAGAACAGCCTGTCACACCTGCAGAGGACCAGCCAATCAGCAGCCTGGATCTCATTTCAACTCAAACTCACACCGGTGGGTTCAAAATGGCCGCTGGTGGATGCAGATGCAGAGAGACGGACGGATGAAGGGATGAACGTTTGTACCCGGAGGGGAGGAAGAGAGAGGAAGAGTCAGCAGGAAGCCATTAACTCTCTCTCTCTCTCGCCCCGGGGCTGTTTTCCCATCAGCCCACAGGAGAGGAAGCGTCTAACCTAAGCACAGCAGGTGGCCGCGGCGATGGATATTAATAACAATAACAGGTCTGATAAAAGTATAAACACGCATACTAGAGGAGGATGGTGTGAGGGTCAGAGGGGGAGGAAGAGAGGGAAGACGATAAAGGAAAAAAGATAAATGACAATAGGAGGAGGGAGGAAAAGGAAAAAGGGGGGAAGGAAGAAAGGAAATAAGGAAAACGAAATAAGACAAAAGAGGAAGGAAGGGGAAGACAAGTAAGGAAAGAAAAAGGAGATGAATGGACAGGAAGGAGATAAAACAAAAAAAGGCAAGAAAAGGAAGGAGAAGGAAAGATCACTAGGAAAGGAAGGAGGGAAAGGACAGGTAATAAGAATGAGGAAAGGAAATACGATGGAATTAAGGGAACAAAAGGAATCTAAATGATAGGGAGGAAAGGAAATAAGAAGAAGGAGGAAAGGAAATAAGAAGAAGGAGGAAAGGAAACAAGAAGAAGGAGGAAAGGAAATAAGTAGAAGGAGGACAGGAAATAAGGCAATGAAATAAGAAGGAGGGAAGGAAATAAGTAGAAGGAGGGAAGGAAATAAGTAAATTAAATAAGGAGGAAAGGAAATAATAAGAAGGACAGGAAGTAAGGCAATGAAATAAGGAGGAAAGGAAATAAGGAAAAGGAGGAAACAAGGTGAGGTAAAGTAGAGAAACTCCCAGGAGGCTGGATGAAGGTGTTTTTTCACACTCCAGCCTCTCAGGTGGAAACACATCACACAGAGAAACCTGAGGATGATCAGCTGACAGAGGGAGGAGGAGGAGGAGGAGGAGGTGTTGGGTCCCTGAGGAGCAGCAGTGGGGAGGTGGAGGCCTCTGCTGGAGCTCCCTGAGGTATTACAGCACAGAGGAGGGCGAGAGACACTCACACAGACAGAGAGAGAGAGATCATGTTGTTTCTGTGTACTCGTTCTGTAATAATTTATAAAGGTAATAAAAGAGAAGAAAAAGGGAACAAAGACGAACACAGAGAGCAGAAATGTTTAACATGTACTGATGGACATATTATATTATTATGTGTGTATTATTTATATTACAGGTGTGTCATTTAGATGTTGCAGAATATTGTCTACTGTATAATATTACAGTATATTATCGTTTTTATTTTGTTTAGTGTGTCCTACTTTTTGTATATAATTTGGCCTTTTAATAACTGTCCCTCATTTGTTTCTACCTGCCTCTGTCTTTACACTTTATGAGCAACTAATATATAAAAAAGTTGTTTGTTATTCAGTAAAAATGGTTTATTTTAATTACTATTCAAAAACCTTATTTAGTTCTTTATGTCCTGTTAAGAATAGCAGTGAAGAAAACTCATTGAACCTCTCAGACGTACAGCGGCACTTCGGGTCAGTGCTTGTTTCCACTTGGCTTTTACTCCACTCCGAGTTATTGGATGTATTTACTTTTAATTAAACTATACAGAAGGACTAGCGTAGTAGTTTTTAGTTAGATGCTCCTGGGTCAGCTGCAACAGGATTTATCAGCTCAAAAGATACTTTTATAGGAGAGCCTTTCCTGATTTTATTTTGTTTTATATACATCTTTTCTTTTCTTTCAGCTTTATTTTGTTCCTAAAGTGTTTTCTTTCCTTTATCAAGTATCTTGTTTATATCTGTGTTTTATTTTCTTTGCACTTGTTAAAGCACTTTGTAACATGTTTTTTTAAAAAGTGCTCTATAAATAAAGATTATTATTATTTCTCTTTACATTCCTCTGGATGAAATCTTTAACTCTGTGGCCGCTGAGCAAACTGATGATGAAGATCACGTGAGGATGACTGAAAGCACCGGAACAGCCACAGATTAAAGTTCATAATGCAGAACTTCTACTTGTGCTTTTTTTTACAGTGTATAACTTCTACTCTGACAGAACTGCTTTGCTCACAGGAGTCTTTGAACTCAACATTAGAGATGCAGACGCTGTAAAACCTCTGATTCACCTGCTGCTTCATCTCGTCGGCTGAATGTTGCTGCTCAAATCTGTGGATGTGATTTCTGCTGAAGACAGAATGTGAGCTGCTGTGACGGGCAGAGATTAGAGGGGATTTCTGCTGCGCTTTTTAAAAATATTTATATAAATACACTTTGAATTGCTGGTAGAGCAGCAGCGTCCAAACAAACGTCTCCTGTGACTCACAGAAACAGTGGCCATTAACCACAATGTTTCCCTCCCAGCCAATCGGAGCGCTTCCTCACTGCTGGCAACAAACCGCCCTTCGACAGGGAACTCACACTCAGCCCTCATTTCCCACGGCAGACGCTGACCTCGGAGGAGGCGATCCAACACACTGAGATGGAAACAGATCAACATCCAGAGCTTTTCCTCCCCAAAAAACTTTCCAAACTGAAACTCGCTGACAGCCAGCAGGAGCGTCAGGTTCTCAACAAACCTTGTTTGTACTTTATTCTGTATTTGCTGATGCACGAATCAGCTGTTTGTATTCAGATTAAACGTGTTTGTTCTGCTCTCAGCTGTTTGAAATATTCTCTGACACAGCAGCCATGTGTTTGGTTTTCCCACAGCAGTGGTTGGCAGTGAACGCAACACCTTTTCCCACCAAAAAGACCAACCAACTAACTCCCCTACGCTGTCCCTTATGCGGTCCCAAATACCCAAGCGAGAAGCCTCTGCTCAGAGATCTGATGCGAACGCGCAAGTCCCTGAAACCTGCATTCTATCAAACGGCCAGCAGGGGGCGACTCTTCAGCTTGCAAAAAGAAGTCCGGATCCATTAGAAAAACTGGTGAAAAGTTTCTACTTCTCAGCTGATTTATTCCCTCAGTAAACACTTTCCTGATGAGTTTATGGTCTCAGTCGCTAGTTTCAAGTCTTCTTCAACACAGCATGATGTTCATTTAGTAAATTATGGTCCCATTTAGAGGAACATAGACCAGGAAGCAGGGGAGGCTTTGGGGCGGGGCTACAAGGCGAGAGACAAGTTGCTACCATGGCGACCTGTCAATCAGGATAGAGCCGACTGGTGTTTTCAGCCTGTTAAAATGACAGTTAACCTGAGTTACAGCTGCACCTAGCTAAGCTAGCGAGCTAGCTCTGAGTACGGCCGTTAGCTCCGCCGTATCGTCTCTTCCGGGCACTTCCTGGTTGCAAAAACTCGACATGGCGGCGCCCTAGCATTGCATTTCCTTCTACGCATCACCGGTTCGTCCTTCGTCTTCTTCCTGAACACATCTCCTCCGAGGCCTTCTCTCGTTTCTGCGTTTTAGTAATTTCAGTTTTATTCCCGGGATAAACGGCGCTGTGAGACAGGTTGATGTTGGACACGTTTTCTTAACTTCAACTGTTCAGAAGCTGAATCCGTCTCTGTGTGACATCATCTGGTCTCGTGTGTGTGTGATTGTGTGATTTCAATGAATGAATGGCCTCCTGTCAATCAACCCCCCCCCCACAGCATCCCTCTCTATAGGACAATCTGTCAGCCTGTTACTGCCAACAACACTGAGTGTGTTTATGAGGGTTTGGTTTGTATCTTTGCACATCGTTATGTCCTCTCCTTCCTACGTTTCCCTGCTTCCTTACTGTCCTCTCCTTCCTACGTTTTCTTTCCTGCCTCCTTTATGTCCTCTCCTTCTTATGTTTCCTTGCTTCCTTTCTGTCCTCTCCTACCTATGTTTCCTTTCCTGCCTCCTTTATGTCCTCTCCTTCCTACATTTCCTTTCCTGCCTCCTTTATGTCCTCTCCTTCCTACGTTTCCCTGCTTCCTTACTGTTCTCTCCTTCCTACGTTTCCCTGCTTCCTTACTGTTCTCTCCTTCCTACGTTTTCTTTCCTCCTCCTTTATGTCCTCTCCTTCTTATGTTTCCTTGCTTCCTTTCTGTCCTCTCCTTCCTACATTTTCTTTCCTCCTCCTTTATGTCCTCTCCTTCTTATGTTTCCTTGCTTCCTTTCTGTCCTCTCCTTCTCATGCATCCTTTCCTGCCTCCTTTATATCCTCTCCTTCCCACGTTTCCTTTCCTGCCTCCTTTATATCCTCTCCTTCCTATGTTTCCTTTCCTGCCTCCTTAATTTTCTCTCCTTCGAATGCATCCTTTCCTGCCTCCTTACTGTCCTCTCCTTCCCATGTTTCCATTCCTGCCTCCTTTCTGTCCTCTCCTACCTACATTTTCTTTCCTCTCTCCTTTATGTCCTCTCCTTCTTATGTTTCCTTGCTTCCTTTCTGTCCCTTCTACCTATGTTGCCTTTCCTGCCTCCTTTATGTCCTCTCCTTCTTATGTTTCCTTGCTTCCTTACTGTCCTCTCCTTCCTATGTTGCCTTTCCTGCCGCCGTAATTTTCTCTCCTTCTAATGCATCCTTTCCTGCATCCTTTATATCCTCTCCTTCCCATGTTTCCTTTCCTGCCTCCTTACTGTCCTCTCCTTCCTATGTTTCCTTTCCTGCGTCCTTAATTTTCTCTCCTAATGCATCCTTTCCTGCCTCCTTCATATCCTCTCCTTCCCACGTTTCCTTTCCTGCCTCCTTACTGTCCTCTCCTACCTATGTTTGCTTTCCTGCCGCCTATGTGTCCTCTCCTTTTGTTTCCTTCCTTTCTTTCCTGCCTCCTCCTTGTCTCTCCCTTCTTTCCTTCCTCTCTTGTTTTTCTTTTCTTCTCGTCTTTGACTCATTTTCATTTGAGTTCATCTTTTTTTTCCTCTCGTGAAACTAAACCCCGCCCCCCTCATGCAGGTGAAAGGACGAGTCTCTGCCAGTGTGTGTGTTCGGTTGTGTATTTCTGTGTGTGTGTGTTCCTCCTCTGGCTTCATTAATCTCCATTAGAAAACAGAAGTTCGTTAATGTCTCCTTCGCTCGGCTGCAGCAGCGAGACGCCACGAGGCAGCAGCTGCCCGTCACACACGCACACACACCCACACACACTGTAACTTACAGATGTTGTACGCAGAAACACACATTGTATGTGTGCGTGTGTGGTGTGTGTATATTGTGTATGTCTGTTTTGTGTGTGTATATTGTTTGTGTGTATTGTGTGTGTCTGTTGTGTGTGTTTTGTGTGTATTGTGTGTGTATATTGTTTGTGTGTGAGTGTTGTGTGTGTATATATTGTTTGTGTGTATTGTGTGTGTGTGTATATTGTGTGTGTGTTTTGTCTGTATATTGTGTGTGTATATTGTTTGTGTGTGAGTGTTGTGTGTGTGTATTGTGTGTGTGTATATATTGTGTGTGTATATTGTTTGTGTGTATTGTGTGTGTCGGTTGTGTGTGTTTTGTGTGTGTGTCCTCCTTCCATTTTCATTAGGTCGTGACAGACACAACAGCCTCCTCAAGTTAATGACGCCTCCGAGGCCTCTCGCTTCTCCTGCTACTGCTCACAGTGTTTGTGTGTGTGTGCATGTGGGTGTGTGTGTGTGTGTGTGCACGTGCACTTGCTCATTTGGTCTTGGCCACTCTCTTATCTGTGAATCATTGTTACTACTACAAACCACCCAGAGTCGCCCCCCAAAAAAACAACAACAATTCACAAATCCACCACAGAAGAAGAGGAGGAGCAACAGCGATGTCGTCCATTCTGAGCCAAAGTTAATAATCAGGAACTCCTCAGCGTGCCGATCAGATATGAGTAATGATGGTGAAACACAGCCGCCTGCAGACAGCGTGCAGTGATCTCTGACTGGACGCGTTTGCAGGTGTCTCTTGACGTGCTGCTCTGACTGGCTGCATGTTGATGCGTTCAAGGACACCTCTTCTAAAGCAGGCGAATGACAAACTTCAACATCCACATTAATTTAAAGACGAAACAAAGATAAATAATAATCAATTAATCAGCTTCACTAACGTGTCTGTCTGTCTCTGAGTCTCTCAGAGTTTGTCGAACAACACGAGACATTCACAGACGGTGACAGCTCGATGGAAACGTCTCACTATTTTCTGGCTAAATGATTAATTGATTAGCCGAAAAACGGTAACATAATAATAATAATCCTCATTATGACCCTCAGTCAGGCCTGGAGAGGAAGAATACACAGATACTCACAGCAGCAAAGCAAAGATTTCCACACTTATATCTTTAATTATACAACAGTTAAAATGCAAGAAACCATCTGACGTCCAGACTGAGGTCACATTTCAAACATTCAGACCTGGATCTGATTTGGACCACGTATGAAAGTGGCTCAAACCTGAACTGGAACAGGTCAGAGTCCATGTGACCTGTTCACACTGTTAGAAACACATCGGATCTGAGTGTCTTTGGCCGGGTTCTGAACGCAGACTTTGCTTTGTGAGTTTCATTTTGTGAAGGAAGCTGAGCTACAAAACACTTTTCTGTTGCTGAACATGCTCATCGTGTTCTCAGACAGCAGACATATTGATATTTACAGAAACACAGAGGACGGAGTGTTGGGAAAATAACCAGTCAGGTTTCGTAGCTGATGGAATGAACGTGAAAATCACCACAGAACAAAGCAGGTCTTCCGTAGAAGCCGTCCCCCGGTCTGTCCGCTTCCTGTGGACTTCCCGCCCCGACTGAACAAAGTGATGTTGACTTCTGTGTTTTTATGCATCAGATCCAGTTTCAGGCCCCTGCTGCTGCTGCTGGGTGTGTTGTTATCTGTCAGAGCGTCTAATTGCCTCCACGCCGCTCCGCCATACATCCCCATTCACACCATTACACACACATCAGCCGCTCAGCCACACCCTCACACGCACACACACAAACACACACCCGCGCACACACACACACACACCCGCACACACACACAGACAGCGCCATTGGATTCCTGTCAGTGCGAGTGCCGGCAATCAGAGAGCTGGGCGCTTTAACGGCGCTGAAAGGCCTGGCCCGGATCGATACGGTAATGCACTGGCTCCCGGTTATCATCATCATCTCTTATCACTGACCCACACCTCCGAGAGCGGGGGAGACGGGGGTGGGGAGGTCGGGGGAATATGGGAGAAGAAGATGGAGGAGCGAGAATGGGAGATGAGGAGGGTCTCTTGGTGTTTCCCTTCAGCTGTGAGATGTATGGATTCGGGGGGGGGGGGCAACTGGACACTTCAAACAGCTCAGACATGGAGGCAGCTGATTGGATAATCTATTTCAGGTAAAAGATGGTTCTGAGTGCAGTGCATCTTCTTAGTGATTGGCTGACGAGGAGGACGAGGTGGTCTCCTGAGTGGTGTTAGAAGTATTCAGATCTACGGCTGAAACACTAAGAAGCATCGACGCTCCGTTTAATCCATGTAACCGCTGTTTCACACGGACGGTGATTACTGATGCGCTGACGCTGTGGACAAGCGAAGAAGAGGTGATTTGATGGCGCCAACTTTTAAAAATGGAGGAGAGAGAAAAAAACGAGGGAGGAAGAAGAGACAGAGAGAAAGACAGGAAGTGTCCAAAGTCTGGGATCATTAGAGGCTAACAGGAAACAGTAGCTCTGGACAGCGAGTCCAGAACCAGCCGACCACAACAGAACCAGGGCTTCAGGATCTGAGCAGAAAGTCCTGGTCCAAACATCCAGTCAAAACAAGCTAACGTTAGCACCTAAAGCCCCCCTCCAGTGTATTTTGACATTTCTATGGTATTTCATATTTTTCTGAGTCACTTCCTTACAATGACAGGAAGGACAATAAAATATTCTCTTAGGTGGAGAACATTAAGTGTAACACACCTTTAATACCTAACAGACATCCGAACACTGCATATGTTTCTCAGAGGATCAACACAAATCTGCTTTCCTTCCATCAGAGGATATTAAACAACTGTTTTCACGTCTTTAAAAGGTCTGAAAAGGGAAGTTTGTCATTAGAAACTAAGAACAAACCGATCTGAAACTGATAATCTTTCTGGTCGTAAACCAGACACACAAAAAATATAAAGAAGGACGTGATGATTTTCCTGTGAGAATATTCACAGGAAATAAGAAAACATTCCTGCACTTTGGATAATTAATTTAAATTGGTTTCTAGCAACTTGGAGATTTCTCTCGCTGTTAGATTAACGATTGTTTAATAAAACTCTAAATGTTTCCAAAGCAAAAATAAATTCATCACGTCTGAGTCTCTGAGCCCATTGGTTCCTACTGAAGATGTAAATCTTTAAAAAGTTTCATGTTTAAACAGAAACGGTTGCTCAATGAAGTTTTTACAGACTAACTAGAGGAAATAGTGCATCTGTTGTAACCAAGCGCCTTAAACCTGCGTCCTCTCCAGCAGCCAGCAGGGAGCTCATCAGGAGTCAGCTGTTCATTTTTCGGTTACTACGTTTTGTTATTAGCCTGTTTGTCGCTAGCCAAAATTAGCATTCCAGCTAATGTGAATTACAGATGCACCTTGCTGACCAAGCTAGCTAGCTCCACCCTCTCGTCCAAATACGGTCACGTCTGGTTCTAAAAAAAACAAGATGGCGACGGGCAAAATGTCAAACTTGAGGCTTAAAAACAAAACAAAGTCAAGTGGTTGGGGGACTATTTTCAGCGGCGGATGGATCCACGTGTGGCGCTGTACTGTTTGCGGCAGCAGGACGGTGTCTGTGTGACTGAGTCAGAATAAACTACACTGTTCATGGTGGTGAAGGAACATTTAGTGCAGCAGGGAGCCTCTCTGATTAATGTTTTCTGGACAACAATGGAGGAAGACGAGACGTCCGGCTGTGAGACTCACTCAGGACTTGTTTGCAGATACGATTCTCTGCCGGTTTCAGTCTGAACATGAGGCTCATTGACTGAAATAAAGTCTAAAAGCACCAACTGCAAAGATAACAACACATCGGACTCTAGAGACTCGTTCAGGCGCCTCTGCAACATATGAGACACAGGTCACATGACTGCTGCAGGCAGGTGAGCTTGCAGCGGAGCGTGACACAGGAGTGGGTTCTGACTCCTGTTCCCCATCAACATATCTCAAAATAGCTTTTATTCATAATAGAAATGCATATTTATTTATAAAAAACGAACGCATGACTGTGAGAAAAGAAATCAGCCTCTAGCTTCGCGGTAGCACTTGGTCGCTAATCTGCTAGCGTGTTTGCTGCCAGCTGATTGTCTGAAGGAGTATTTTTATCTGAGGATAACAAACAGAAGGAGCCACGAGCACAAAAGTGAAAAATAAAAAGCTTCATGTGGAGGTCTGAGAGTGCGATGCTCAGAAACACCTACACAGGGAGCTACAGGGAGTTTACAGGTGGAGAGAAACAAGACTGTCTCTCTCTGCTTCATCCTCAGTGGGTCTAATCAACTCAGCACTGAGGAGGAGGAGGAGGAGGAGGAGGAGGAGGAGGAGGAGGAGGAGGAGGAGGAGGAGGAGGGACTCTCTGCTGATGGTGAAACACCTTCAGATTGAAAAAAACTGGTCTGAGCCAGAGAGAAAGAGTGAAATACAAATATAAATTTACACGGTTTAACCTGTAATCGTCCTCACGGTCAGTAAACCAAAAAAAACTTTAATTTTAACTGAATTCTGAAGGTCAGAATATTCAGTTTTTTATTAAAAACTAAAATTGTAATTTCTTAAGAGAAGCCAAACAGTTGAAGTTAAGAGTTTAACAATAATGATAATTATTGTAATATAAGTTTCCTCAGTAACAATATAATAAATGTTTAATATATTGTCAATAAATATTTGCTATTTGCGAAAAAATTAGCACTTAATTTTTCTATATTAAAATATTCACTTTGATGAAAAAAGATTAACTAATCATATTTGTTGAAAAAGATAATTGTTTGTGAAGTGATTCACTGTTCGGCATCAAATGTTTGTCCCATTCTGACCATGAAGAAAAGTTTAACCACATAATTAACCATCTGGTTTCTTCAGTTTTCATTCATGAGCCAAAATCAGCCTTTAAACTTGAAAGAAATAATGATTTGACATTTATCCTGATAATTAATGATATCGAATGATTTGAAATGTTTTTACGTGATAACATTTTTGGCCGTATCGCCCAGCCCTACTACGATCGCACAAATATTTCACATTGTGTGTCTCATTTTTTAAAGACTAAATATCTTAAAATGTTTCTCACCTCCTCCTCTCCTCCCTTACCTCCTTCCTTACCTCCTCCTCTCCTCCCTTACCTGCCTCCTTTTTCTTGTGTCTTGTACGGACGGAAATAAAATCTAAAGAAATTATTATTATTATTATAACTGAACTGTTGAAATTAAAAGCAAAAGTTGAAATTATGTTTGTTTTTTAAATACTCAGAAAACTGTACAGAGTTTGGTTGGTGGCTGTCCTTGTGGGCTATTAAATAAACAATGTTTACTATTAACTTTCCTGATTAATCGATCAGTTGTTTGGTCGCTAAAATGTCAGAAAATGGTGAAAAATGTTTCCTGAAGCTCGAAGTGACGTCCTGAAACGTCTTGTTTTGTCCACAAGCCAAAGATATTCAGTTTACTGTCACAGAGGAGGAAAGAAACCAGAAAATATTCACATTTAAGAAGCTGGAATCAGAGAATTTGATGACTCAAACAGATTAATAATACTGATTGATTATTCTAATAATCACTGCAGCTCTAATGTTTACGTAGAAAAAGAGAGAACCCTCCCTGTAATGTAAAGAACTGATGTTTCTGCAGCTTCTTCTCAACAGAAACAAAAACCTCTCAGAAAATCCTCCCAAAAAGGCTGCCCCCTCGTGACCTTGCCCTTCTTCCGTCC
>JAPMOB010224310.1:0-12220 GCA_029875015.1 Lepomis gibbosus
GATTGATGAAGCGGAGAGGGAGAGACGAAGGAGGGGTGGGGACTGGTGGGAGGAGAGCTGAGCATGGCAACAGAGCCATATAGGAGATATGTGTGGGAGAGTGTCTGGTATTTGTCGTGCAGGTAACACACAAAATCATTCTTACCAACACAGATTTCCAGGTATAGGGTTTCCCAAAATATTGTATCCATCACACACACACACTCATCCATGATTCATGATTCACTGAAGGAGGGGGTCCACACAGGTCATTCTGTGGCAGACCATCAGTATAAACCTCATCTCATCTCTGCACCGTCTTTCATCTTCCACCCTCTCTCACATTTTCTTTTTTCTTTTTTCCTCACCTGAATGTGCACTGGCAAAATACCTCTGGAGGACGATGCCATACAAAAATGCTACATTGTTACAGGGCCTGTATCATTGAGGATGAGCAGAAAAAGATGCAAAACAATGTTTTCCATGACTAAACATTATTTAAATTGGGTACAAACCAGGCCTTTAGCATTTACACACTTTTATCCGCAGCAAACGCACAATCTGCAAGAGCGGCGGGGTGTACGACATCGTGCTCCAGGACTCTGACACTGTTTATGGTCACAGAATTCAAACTGCATGGCTAAACTGAGACCACAGGCTATGGGCCAGAGCCAGCCTGTCAGACATTTCAATCTGACCCACAAATGTGTAAGTGATATAATTCTGTTGCTTGACTTGTTGATCTGAAATGTCTCCTGCCTGTTAACTAATTCCAATAGATGGCCAGTAACGTTCTTATTATTAGGTCCACAGCTACGCTATACCAATGTCACCATTGCTCAATATCCGTTCTGCTGCACAAAGAAAATGAGTGCTGTGGAAAAGGGAAAGTCGACAGTGAATGCTGTGCATATAAGACAGAACGGACAGCTAAATACTCCTTACCAAGGTGGAGAGGAAAGCAGAATGACTGATCCGTCAGGCGTCAGTTGAAGAGTACAACATCAAACACCATTTTCCCAGCACCTACGCTTACAGGACTGTCTTAAAAGGAAAAGGAAAATACGGCAGCTTAGTGTCTCAAGTGTTTGCAAGCTAAGCAGGACAATGCATGCTTACAAAGCAGTGTAACATTTCAGGAGCAGATAAACAACTCAAGTCTGATATTTTCGCTCACGAGGTGGCAAATCACAGAACGCGTTCATTAAAATGAGAAAAAAAAAAGGTCCATTATAGGGACGCTTCAAAATGATGGAGGTGAAGTAGTTCTGGAGCCCACTGCTCAATTAACTGGGCCTTTTGTTATACCGGAGGAATTCGTCTCGTCGGAGGTAATTGTGCAGGGTTAGATTTATTTGACACAGTTTGGAAAAAGTGAATCCTCTGTGGGGTAATCTCACAACAACTGGGTCACCAAATTTATTAGAGTGATATCACCTCTTGATGAAAAAACCGAGGAAAAGACGGGGAAAGTGATTTCTCTTTACAGTGGCATTGATCACCAAGAGCGGCGAGGAGATGTGTTGAAGCGTCGCCATGTTGTGACGGTGTTTGCGACATGCACATATGAATTCAATAACAATCCACTTTGCAGTGATAAAATCCAATACAAGAGGACACGCTATGACTTTAAAAACATATAGTTGACGGTCCCAGCAAACATGAACTGGTATAAGCTGGAGAATTTACTGCTCGGATACTTAAATTGCATTACAATTAGCAGGTGTTGTTATTATGTCTTACTTGCGTTTATGCGCGAACAATTTCCTCTCTCATTAAGTCTCACCAGAGATCATATTCCACAAGTTCTTGTCCTTTATGCTGCGGATCGCTACTTCAAAAGTGACGCCAGACTTTGATGTTGTTGCCATGAGGGGGAGAGCTGCTTCACTGCTCACATTAAGGCGAGAATTACATAAAGTGCTTATAATTTCGTGTTTTCAACAGCAAGCCTACTTTGTTATCTTTAATTGCTGTGCAGAGTGTTCGATACCACTTTAATGTGCTGTGACAGACGCTTCCTCCAATTAACCTGCCATTAATCTTCCATATGAAGGTCACGTCTCTCCTCATGGTGATTTAAGTGTGAACTGCACCTCATTTGGCAGGAAATATGCATTATTCCTTTATGTTTCTAAAGGCTGAGTGCAGATTTGGATTAGATGAGGTTATGTAATTGACTTGTATGCATCAAAAAGGAAATGGTGATTTGCGGAACATAGTTTGATGCTTGAGCCTTTAATATTCTACTATACTCATCTATGTTTTATATTTAGCTCTTCTGCTTGACTTCACAAGGACATGATTCATGAGTTCCAGTACCAATTTTAAGCCGAACGCAGCCTTCTTTGTCATGTAACAAAAGAAGTAGAAGAAATGTTGCCTAAACATAGTAGAAATACATGAAAACTGGCTAAATAAAATAGTGGCACTGGCAAAATGATTGATTTAAATGAGGAACTGTCTGATAAAATAATAAGTAAAGACAAGTATGGATATGATCAGACATCAAGGTTTTAACAGTTCCAAAATGTTAGACATGATCCAAAACTGACCCGTGGAAAACCTGAACATCTTTATTTGAAAAATGAGACTAAATGGTCTGAAAAAGACCAGAGGTTTATCTGACCCCATTAATCAATGCCTCTTATTTAGCTATCAGATTTTAAATTTAGCTTTAAGTTGTTTAGTTTGTAGAGTTTCCCCCTGATTCAACAAATCACAAAACCATTTTTTTAAGATGGTCTGAGGCAAATTAGCTGCCAGCTCAAAATGCATGCATCTGGTGTAAGTGGGATTCCCGGACAAGCTCCAGCTACAAGACCGTGCTTTCAACTGTCTAAAGTTTGTGAGTATTTTAGAAGAGACACTCAACAACGTGGTACTTGCTTCGTGAGCTTCACTGCAGTGCAACTGCTGTCCACGAGTATGTGAAGCGGCATGAACACGTGAAGCGAAAGTATCCCAGTGCACTTTGTCTAGATAGCAACTACTACTACAGCAACACTACTTTCTGTCTCCACACAAGCACGGCACATTATCAACACAGAGACATGTAGTCCGTTCAAATGCATTTTATTTCTGTATTTCATGTTAAAAGTAATTTCTGCCCCGCTGATAGTAACGTAACGTTACATCGTGTGTCATCTAACATTCGGCTGTTTTACATTTTCTGTTTATTTAACGGTCTTGTATGAGCAAGAAAATAACTGAAACTAACATTACAGACAATCTGTGACTGTCTGAGTCTGTAAATCATCACACTGATGCAGAAATACATTTGATTATCATACTGCATTACTCAATATTGCAATAAATGTCAGAAACATTTAAAGTTTTAAGTAAAGTAGCCTAATTACCAACGATGAAGTGGGCTCATAACATTAAACTACCTAGCTAGCTTAGCCTACTAGCTTACCGAGATTTGTCTTCATTATCCTGAGAGCCAAAGAGCTTCACATGCTCCACAATAACTGGTGCGCTCCAACACCAGGAAATGTCAGCATTGCAAATGTTGCAATTCACAACCTTTTTTGCAAAGTAAAGAGTAAAGCGCTCCCACAGTTTGGAGGTTTTTTGGAGGTTTTAGGTCGTGAAGGTGTTATGTTGCCATCGCTGATGTCCAAAATTCAGTAAGCGGAAAATGTTGTTACGGTCCGATGATATCATGAACTAATCAATATCTAAATTTGTTGGCAACTAATTTCATCTTCAATTTTTGTCGACTACATCAATTATTTATTGCACCCCTAGACTGGTGGTAGCACAATATGCCACCAAGTATCAAACAGACAAGTGCCTTTATGATTCCTGGATTATGATCTGATACCAAAACATTAACTTCCGGACTCAAACTTGTTTTTAACTTAGCAAAAGATGCCAATGTTTTCAACTGTTGTATAAAAACACTTTTTATACATTTCGCCAAAATAAAATAATCTAAAATTGTCAAAATTTTAGTTTAAATCAGGATCTCATTTATTAATAAGGGGTGTGCAAATATATCTAAATATAAAAAGTCTATATAAATAGAAAAATGTTTTTGGCTGTTCATTTGGTTTCCAGTTCAATGTGGCTCTTTTGCTAAAAAGTTTCCATAGTTTTCCTCCAGCAGACAAAGCAGCCTGGAGATCACAGTCTCCAAATCGAATCCATCACCATTCTGCCACATAGCTTACCGAGCACAATCTAAATCCCACTAAAACCAATTCCACTACGACCTCCCCTGTAATTGCTTGCTGCCTCTCCCTCCGCGTTGTGTTGCCGGTCAGTCTGGCGGTACACTTGGTTCAACTTAATGATAGATAATAACCTGACTTTGCCGGGCTGGTGGTGCAGGTTAACAGGTGGAATTCAGCGTGCGCCGGTGCTGGGCGGACGAGGTGAGCAGGAGTTTGCTGCCTTAATATGATCTTGACATCATAAAGAAGAAAGACATAGGGACGGACAGATGACGACAAATCAAAGAACTCGTATAAAGTGCCTGCGAATCACACAGAGGCAAAAACATCCAGTACATCTGCCATGACAGTGTGCTAAGCACGTACGCAACCACACACATAAAAATTACGCTCATTATCATCTCAAGGCTTTCAAAGTCTGACTGAATTTAAATCAGCACAGCTCATTCATTTTCACATTTGCTAATTAATACATCAAGACTGATACACATAAATTGGACATTTGAAAGTCAATATGTCCCTCTGACTATGTGTGAGTTTATTTGTGTCCATGTACACATATTCATCCGGGTACATACATTTTGTTTGGATGTCTGCTATGTCAGTGTGTGTCTGTGTTTTTATCTGTGTGACAGCGGTTTGACGTGTTGATCGCTAAGTAATTTTGAGGGCATGGTAGAGTGGATGCTGAGTGTTTGAACAGAAAATGGCCGTTTCATCTCTGCAGATGCCACATTAACGCTTGTAGATGGGATGGACGTAAGTGAGTGTGTGTGTGTGTTTGTATGATTGCCGTCCTGCTGACAGCCTCTGTGTGGGCTCCAAATAGAAAATAGCCAGCAGGCAGGTCAGTGCTCACTCAGGCTCTTGTCAATCCCTTATTTTTATTATGTTTCATCCCTTCGTCTCTCTGTCTCTCTCTCTCTCTCTCTGCATGTGGGGAAGAAAGAATCAGAGTGGGGCCAGAGTTCAACAAATATAGCTGAAGGGGGGAGGTGTGTTAAGACAATGGAGAAATTTAAAAAGACCAATCCACTTAAATTTTGATCTTCACAAAAACTGTAATAGCATAAAAATAAAAACACTGTTATGTCATGGGGGTGATCTGTTTTTAGATACAGTCATGGACAAGACAAGCCATAGAAGTAGAATATCAAGTATCATGTAAGAGTACACCGATAATGGCTGTAAATGATTGATCGGTTGTCTCTAAAGAGACAGATCAGAAAAGCCGATCAGATGATGATAAAATAGTTTCACTGAGCAGTTTACATAAGCTAGCTAGCACCAAAGTCGTTGTCAGACAGGAAGCGAAGAGATGAGTTGAGTCTTGACCCACAGCGCATCAGGCTGAGAGAGACTGATCTGTTTTCCGCTGTCACAATCTCTTTGTGCTCCCGTGCTGCTTTCAGTTTACAGTTTCACTTTGTTGTCGGTCAGTACAAAGAATTACCTGGTGTGGTTATTCGTCTGTATTACTTTGTTCTTTCGCCAAATCTTCTGGCGAAATCTTCAAATCTACTTCCATTTAAAGTGTTTGCTACTCTCTCTGGTAAAGCCGGTGGCAGTAGGCACACAAGTATTTAATTGATGAAAACAACCCACTGAAATAATATTAGGCCTATACTAGTTGTAAAGTATATGAAATTATAATGAATATATAACTAAATAATATTTAAAAAATACACAAACAGTATAATATGGAATTAACATTGTACTTTTATTTATTTAAATTTCCCTTATTTTCAAATCTCAGTGATGACAGTTATGACTCCTCTCTGTAGCCCACTCCCCCTCTCCCCGCTCCTCTCTCTCCCCCTAAAGCCCACAGAACCTGCCTGAGCTTTCCAGAACAGAGTTTATCATCGACTCAGGATGCCTGTGCTCTTTTATCTCCTAAATATTTTGACTGCAGCTTTTTTTTGTTGCAGTTTTTATAGTTAAAGTAAATTTAAAAAAAGATATAGATTTGCTGTTTGTTTTGTGTTTGTAGTTTATTCCACATGAAAGCTATATTTGTTGAGCTATAACATGTTCGCTGTAACCAGGCAAAGGCTGCTATGGTTTAAGTCTCTAAGACAGAGGGAGTGGAATATGTTGCCCATGTTTCCAGGCAATAAATCGGTGCAATTGGTGATGGGTCCAAAAAATCCTGATCGGAGCCCCTCTGGTATCATGACTCTCCCTCCTAATTCTGAGGCAGCTTGTTACTATTGAAATTCTGAAAAAAATCCTTATTATTCACATGCACATACACCATAAACTCGACCCTTACAGATGGATAAATATGCACGATTTTAACTGTAGTCAATAAAACCAATAAAAATCCATAATTCCAACAAAAAAGATATTAAACTGTTAAAGTGGAATTCTCAATTTTGGAGCCAGGAAATTTAACTAAGCAGAGGTTTTAGATGGAGCTTACGGATTTAATGGAGATAACCTGAAATTAAAATGATTTATCCAAATTCAAATGAAGTTTTGGGAGACTTTAATCCAAACAGCAGAACCAGCAGTCTTTTTTATTCCATGCAATCTTCTTCCTTGACAAAACATCGCACCTGTATCACCCTCAATGCAACTTGGCCGCCAACACTTCGGCCTGAGATTCTGGTGGGCTATGCCGATGTAGCCTTGAGCAGCTTTCCTCAAGCAGAGATGAGGTATAGGCTATAGGTCTCACTTCTCTGTAACTTCAAAGCCTTTAGTCTTTATCCTTTAGTCTTCATCCTCAACCGACGCTAGTGACATCACAAAATGCTTGAAACATCTTCTGTCCCTATTCACAAGACTTTTTAGCAGACTTTGATGTTACAAATGGGCTATAGTTTGTTTTTAGGGCATGTAGATTACATATAATTGTTTTAAATGCATTGACTATATTTCAACTTTTAGCAGGTTCTGCGGGCCAACATTACATATTTCTTCTTTAAAATTTCAATTCTTTACATGTATTGTTAATACTGTGTTATTGTAGGGTAGCTATGACGCAGTGGATAAGACCCGTGCCTTGGGTGTGAGAGACATCTAAATGAGTAAATATAAATATATATTTAAGTTTCAAGTGAGATGCCACTCCAGTAATGGCAACTTGACAACACACAATATAAACACAATAGAATCACCAAAGGCTATGAAAAGCACGTCTGTAAACATTTTGAAGAAATCATATCTAAACGTACTGCTTCTATTCAGCCTATCTATCTTTAAACATGGTTCATTGTCTTGCCTCCCACCCCAGACTCCATTCACTCATTATAAACACTAGACTAGGCTGACAGAGGAAGCGAGTGGGCTGATGGACTGCCAGCTACAATACAGACACAAGGGGAGGATGCACAGACATAGGAAGGGCTAGACAGAGGAGGAGGAAGAGAGCAGGGGCTGTCAGTAAACTTGTCGACAACACACAGAGATATACGAATATATGCATCAGTGGTGGGTAGTGGCGGGGTAGTGCGTGAAGTGTGCAAGCGTGTGTCTGGAGGAGGGGTGTTGGGGTTGCGGACCACCGGAGCGCAAAATTGGAAACAATGTGTCGGCAAGAGTTAAAAGCAAATATTTACAGGGCTTTAATGTGCATTGGGAGCACGGCGGTTCCGGCGTGGGTCAGTGCGTCTATGCGGGGAGCTGTGGAACACAGAGGGGCATGGGTGGTAATTAGAGAGACAGTGGAAGATTAATCACAGGCTGGCAGCACAGCCTCGAAGCCATAGATAAACATATTCACAAGCTATACGCAGCCCCATCACTTAGTCTGGCTCGTCCGGCAAAATGCTGTAGACGTTTCCCCCCCTGTCCCCCAAAGAGGATGAGTGTATCCAGCTTTAACGAGCAGACCCTATTCTCTCTTATTTTTCTGTCATTTCTTTAAACACACACAGTTGAACAGACTCGCTGCCCTGCCGTCGCGCTCTGATTACCTGCTTCTATCTCAACCTCCGTCTCCCCTATAAATCACTAGCTCTGAACCCCTCCCCCCCCCAAACCCACCCTTCACAGATCCTCCTGTGCGAGCGTCCAGGGGAGGCAGAGGACAGCATAGTCCTGCCCCAGGGAGAAGAGCTCTTCTGTAGGCTGGAGGACGCTGCCTCAGCTCAGTGGGGGAAGGAGAGGGAGATATAGTAGTTGGCTGAGAGCGCGGCCATTAAACACGTTCCATTTATCATAAATATTTTACCGTTTTCTAAGTGGTTTTGACCTTGGATCAGAGCACTGTAGGTTATACCACAGGATGGTAGATACACAACCAGAGTTTTTAAGCAGCGGTAATTAAAGTGGGTTGTCTTTTAAAGTTCTTGTCTGCGTACCTTTAGTTTTTAAAGGAAGGGGCTACACTTCTTTTATAGTCAAACACCATAAATGTAATAAATACAACATTGTTAAGGTTGTTTTGTAAAGAAAACTGAATATATCCCCTGTGACCTTTAAAGTGATTTGTTTACAATGACAGCTGTGTTATACATTTAAAGGCTTACAAGCCCTCTTCTCTAACCTCATGCTCATGCATAGTGGTATTAGTATTTTACTTGATCCATCCAGGAGAATCCACTGATTGTGGCTTCTCTGCAGAAGAAAGTAAGTAAGCAAATCTCTGCGAGTCTTTTTCAAAGTTCAACTTTGGTGAAATTTGACACGCAGCCAGCTGTCTTCACAGTGCTGACCTTTGGCCAAACGGAGAAAGAGTCCAGAATAAGAAAGCTACTGCAGCTTATTGGCTTTGTTGCACTATCCACTTTTATTTCAGCTCATCTGAGTTAAAAACTGCTCCAGAAAAGTGGGATGGTTTGCCGACAGGAGTCAATGGTACAAATGCGTCTTTTGAATAAACTGCGTGAAGTTATTGCCCCATTAGTGACCAAACTATCCTGCTGAGTTAGCAAGCTTGGTAGCTCAGAGAGCTTTCCCTCCCTTGAGTTACCTTCAATGAATTAAATTATGTACAATCCCGAGAGCAAACTGCCGCAGGGAGTAAACGACCAAGCACACAGAAAAAAAAATCATTAAAGCCTAGGAGACCTTTTTGTTACTGACAAGGTCGTTGCCAACAACAGTAGTTCACCAACTAGTAATCCCTTCATCACAAGCTTCAACAAACAAAAAATTAGTAAGGATGTGCAGATGAATTTCTCTGTACCATTTTCTGGTTTGACCGGGCTTTAACGTTGAAAGGGTGTCTGCTAACTGTCACTAATGTATGTGATGGAAATGTAGACCATGACCTTAAGTGGGAGTAAATGGAGGGTCACTATTTAAACTGGGTGAATGGGGCAAATACACCAATTGAGAGGATTTAGCCAAAGGCAACATGGGGCACAGCTTCAGAAAAGGGCTACACTGTTTGTGAGACGGGGGTAAATGGGGTCTAATTGAGGAAATGAATGCTGCTGAAGGCAAACTGTGGCACAGAGAGCCACAGTGGCCGGATAGAGGGCACAAAGGACACATCTTGGGGGGGTATTGTTCCCCAAGCCAGACTAAAAGTAAAGCTGATGAATGTCAGTTGTAGCTTACAGCTGGTCAAAAGGCAAGAAAGGCACTTGGACTTTGTTTACTATCAGACAGGCACTCGCGACCTGGGACAGATAAAAGCTTTCCATTAAAATATTGACTTAGAGGATTAGGAAGGTAGGAGAGGTTGTGTAAAGTGACAGAAATCTGCAATTTTCCAACTGAGATGCCATCAAGGCCCCAGAGAACAGGCGTATTAAGACGTCAGCAGATTAATTGAAAGTTTAATCTGTATTTGCAGAGTACAATACAACAAATATGGAGAACGTCGTTGTATTCACACTTGATCCTTCTGCTGATTCTCTAGCACAGCGTATTTGTGCTTCTCTATCAGTGGACGGGAGATTCGAAAAATGCTGTCAAGCTTTATCGACACTTGTTTACTAGTATTTAAAAAAGAGACCAAGTTTACTCACTGGTCATGAATTAGTGTGCTGGTATGACAAAATGAATGTCTTTACTTTGCTATCAGGTATTTAGCTAGAAAGATTAGAGGAACATTTCTTTATTTTTTTTTCCAATTAATGAATCCGTGCAGTCATAAATGGCTGATATCGTCCGACAGTGTGGAATATGATGGTTTGAACCGTAAATCTAATTATAAGTAAACTTTATATTAGCAGTATTGCTGTAGAGGCCCAAGGTGAGAAGGTGTTTATTTATGGGTGCAGATATAGAATTACTTATAGTTACAACAATATTTACAATAAAGGTTCCAATTAGTCAATAAGGAATTAAAAGTTATTATAGTTACAATAATAACAGTGTAGTATCCTTTTTAACACTGGTAGTTATATAGTGGCTGGTACAGTTATAGCCACATTGTGATGGAGACTATTAAAATCTCAGCTTGACTTAAATCATTCAAGGATGGCGGGGCCAACTGAGGACGTGACACTGAGAAATGAAGTCAGTGTCATTTGACTGGTAATGACCAGCTATGGACCTTGAGTGAGAGTGATATACATAAAGATGAACGCCACAGACAGTGATAGAGAGAGGATGAGGGAGGGCCTGGAGAGCTGCCTTCCTGAGCTAGTTGTCCCTGACAGATGGCCAGTGAGACATGAGCAGCTGATGTGTATGATTGTCTGCTTCCCAAACAAGCGGCCATGTCAACAGTCGCTGCTTCCCTCGCTACCTGTCGCCGTGCTCCTCCTCTCTATCTATTCTGGTCTTCAGTTACTTGAATTCAATGCAGAGCAGAAGTTTGTGCTGCATCCTCCTACAGCCAAGGAGAAGATGGAGTATAACTATCAAAAGAAAGGGCACGGTGAGAATAACCCTCAAATTATAATCAACATTATTAATAACAAGTTGCAGCAGCTAAACGCTCTTCCTGTTTCTCTCCCCAGATCTTCCTCCCTTTTAATCTCTCTCTTTATTTCTCTATCCCTCCTCCCCTCCTATTGGCTATTAAAATGAGAGATGAATATTCATACAGCGCGTTAATCTATAGCTGAACTCATCTAGAAGAGAAGTGTTTGTTTTACAACCGGGGAGAAGTGGAGGAGGAAGATGTGCTCATAAATATACTGCACATGATTAGCACAATAATATATAGAGTATAATGGGTGTTTTTTCCCTCCCACAGGATCTGATGTGCGTGATGTTCAATCAAGGTAGTTTATTTATCATTATCCAACACAAGGTTGTATAACGAAAAGAACGTTTGTAGGCCTCGTCCCTTCATGCTACGCACACAGAACATAACAAAAATTTTTGGAGGCATGCTGCATGTACTGTACAGTATATGGTTCCTGCGTACTGGTAAGGCTGCATGGCTGAGGAAAAACAGCAAATCATCACATTATAGATGCTAAAATAAGATTGTTATCAATTAGGGCTGAACGATTAATTGCATTTGCGATTTTATCGCGATGTAATAAAACGAGATTTTCTAATCGCAAAGGCTGCAATTACGCTCTGGTCACATGACACCCAAGACGAAAGCAGTCTGAAGTTGATGCATCGCCTGCACATTATGCTGTAACTTGCCTTCTTGTTGTACAGTGTCCTTAAGCTTGACAGAAACTGACACTACATAAACTTTAGTGTCACACAGGGAATGAAAGTCGACGCGCCATCAATTTTTTTTTCACGACAAAAAAATTAAAAGAGTGCGATATGTTACACAGATGTGATGGACAATTGCCCCAAAACCCTCAAGGGGCTTGATAAGTGGCAATCTCCATAGAAACAATTATGTTTAGCAGTTTTAAAAACATTTATATATTATGTAAACAAAACAAACACAAACAAAAAAACTAAATCATAATAGTAATAAAAACATATATAAAAAATTCAACGAAAAGAAATTCTTTATATAAAACAATTAAATTTGCAATTTAGAGCACAAACCCATATGGAAAATATAGACAACTTAAGAACAACAATTTTACTTTCTGTTTAAACTGTTCTTTAGAAACTTCAATGAATGATCTGGGACGATTGTTCCATATTTTTGCCCCTCTGTTTAATACACTAAACTGTGTTTGAGTCGTACGAGAGTAGGAAGGCCTAATAAGAAGACTACTACGAGTCGGATA